>JAODLM010000550.1:0-104011 GCA_036937905.1 Salvia rosmarinus
TCGACTCGGAAATGGGCAGGAGGTGTGCGATGCGAGTGTTGGATTAGGAGGCCGCCCGTGGTTGACCTCGCGACGGCAGGGAAGGTCGCGGGCGTCTGCTGTCTTTGCAATCCTCGCCCGGCGTTCGAAATTGCGGCTGTTGGGTGTTCGCGAACAAATCTGGGGCGTGCTGTCGATGGCTCGCGGTAAGGCTCGCATGGTAGCGTGCTCGATCATGAGCTTCCGTGAGGCAAATTTGGGACTCGCCGCGATCGGGCTCATGGATCCATGAGCTTCGGTCGCAGTTTACACTCGGTTACTTTCTTGCTCGTGTATGGCTTGGGTAAGCTTGTCCCTTACCGTGCGGATGGCGAATAAATTGATTTTTCGGGTTTACTCCAGTATTACTCGGAATTGGCCCGTCTTTTGTAGTGCATTGTTGCACGGCTACTTGACCAATCTGATTTTCCAAAATCTTCATATGCTTTCCCATAGCCGTCACGGTGGACTCCAAATGATTAATCTTCCGCGGTGTTGCTTATAAATGAGTTACGTTCATCATCAATTGTTGGTTGCTTACAACCAACTCACTGATCATGTCCTCTAGACTCGGCTTCTTCGTCTCTCGAATCACTCCATTCGAATCGAGAAACAAGCGGAGGCTGTTGAAAATTATTGGGGTTGGCGACGAAATTTGGATGATTTACATTATTTGCATTGTATGCCGGTTTCCCATGATTCTCCGATTGATGTGGTTGACCTCTTACGTCTCGATCGACTCTTCAAAAGAGTGAATCGCTTCATCACTCGTCGTATTTCGAATCAGTCTCGACAGCTGCTGCTTTAACCATTGGCGTTCTCTCCGTTGGCCATTGATAACTATTTGCCTCCATCTCTTCTATGATGCGATCGGCCTCCTCTACACGACGATTCAATAAACATCCACCTACCGACCACGTCCACTATGCTCCTCAGATGCCATGTCACCAGCATAGAGAACTGCGTGATATCTTGTTCTTTGGAGAATCCGTGTTGTGGGCACTTTCTCAATAGGCCTGAATCGCTCCCACGACTCGAACAATGACTCGTCTCCCAGGCGGGGGAAGTGGGAGATCTCGGCGATGATTTTCCGGGCTTTGGTGGCGGAAAATACTTTGAGAGGAACTTTCGCAAAGATCCCCCAATTGTTTATGCCGCGGTCCAAACTCTTGAACCACTCCTTCGCTCGATCAAGAGAGAATCCGAACATGCGCATCCGAATCGTGTCTTGTGGTACCCCGTTCTGTTTGATGGTGTCACAAATGTGAGGAATGTCTCGAAGATGCATTCGGGTCCTCTGTGACTCCTCCCAAACCGCTCCTTGTACCATGCCGATTAGGGCCGGCTTTAACTCAAGTTCTTTGCATTGACTTCCGGCCCCATCCGCCTCCTTGGAATTGTTAGGTGGGAGGTCGGCATATAATTCGAGGTCTCGTCTCGGAGGCGGGGACTAGAGTCCCATATTCGTCATCTGGCGTGATCTCTGCGAAATCGGCTAACATGCGTGCGGCTTGCTCGGGAGGAATGCCCTGGCTCGTGGATTAGCCGCCATTGCAGCCCGCCTCTCTCTCGCCCTCTTCTCCTTTGAGAGCTTTCGATCTCGGGATCTAGTAATATTTCGTGAGGTCCACGAGATCTCAGACGATAAACTACACGAGAAAAGAGAATTTAGCTCTGGTAACAATAAATAAATAATATAATATATAACTTGAATTAATAAATCCAAATCGTCAAATTATTCCTATGTAATCTTAACAATCCCCGGCAACGGCGCCAAAATTTGATCGCTCACTTTTATAACACTAAAAAGTGTAAGTATATAGGTGGTAAGTCGAGTATCGTATCCATGGATTGTAATGCGAAACACGAAGCTAGCTCAACGATAATTCATCATTATTCGAAGCACGTAAAAGGGTGAAAGGTTTAAGGGCTTGAATTTAATCAAAGAGGCGTAACCATGCGAAAATAAAAAAACAATAAACACACGGAATATAAAATGAGATAAAGAGACTAACCCAGGGATGCATTAATCCTATCCACAACGTATGTTTATCCTGTTCCTATTAGCCAATTTTAATCCGGACAAGATGGAAGATCACAAATATAACCAACAACTTCAATTACGACAATTGCGGCGAGAGATTACGAGTTTTCCCTACCATTCAGGTGAAAAAGGTAACTCGAAAAGGATCACTAAGAATATGCTCCTACGAATATCCTATCTCATTTCACGACTCAAGGCTTATTCGTATCATGCATTCAAGATCGATTGACAATTAATACAATTACGTAATTAACCGACAACTAGATATGCATCAAGATTGATCGAAATCAACACATATAAATAAGCACCAAGAATCATGAATCAATGCCGGAAGGTAAATAGCGATAAGGAATCACAACATATAGGATCGAATCATGCAAACCCTAGGATCGAAGACGAATTTTAGCTACGCATAATTAAATTACCAAAGCAATAAATAATTAAATGAAACATAAATTAAGATAGATAGATAAAACCGTAAGAATCCACGAAGAACAATTGTAGCGACTTGAATCAGGAAGAAATTACAATTCTAATACTAAACTATGAAATTGGAAAGAAAATACTTAAAGAAAAAGCTAAACTAAATTAAACAGGAAAAGAATTTGCAAAAGAAAATAAAGAAAAATTTGTGTTCGCTGCGGAATGGTGTATCTAAGCTCTTGCTCTATCTCACTATTTATAATAAGTCATGAGCTCTTTTCATATCAATTTCTCAATCCTTCTCGATTACGATTCGAATTATACTCGAACTAGATGTCTCGCATGAATCTCTCCCCAATGTTGTGTGCGTATATAAATGTATATATGCAGCCTAGCGCCTCGCTTCTGCGTGCTAGAAGAGTCTCATGAAGGCTTCTCGCGATCCTTCAAAGCGCTGAAAATTCGCTCGTCCTCGCGACCAAGCATCTCGACTAGAGGTGGCAATGTAGCGGGCCGGCGGCCCGACCGAACTCGTCGGACTTTTAAATTTTCGGGTCGGGGTCGGGCCGAAATTTTCGGCCTAAAATATGAAACCAAACCAACCCAGGCGGGCTTTGGTAGGCGGGCTTTAGATAATTTTTACTTTTTTAATATATAAAATTAATATTTTAAATTTAAAAATAATTATTTAATTAAAATCTAAAGATGAATCTAAATTACAAAATCAATTACTATTATAAAAAATTAATATGAAAAATACTATTAGTTGCCATATATAATAATCATTAGGGACTATTTTACCAATACACAAATTGGATGAAAACAATGAAAATTTTGTTTTCACATTCACATAACATTATTTTCAAAAATAATATGAAAATATCTACAAACTTATTCCCAAAATATCACGGTTAATAAAGGCGAAAATTTTGGGATCTAAAATTGCATACAATCGGGAAAAGATAAGCCGTTGAAACACATTAATAAATAACCTCTTTCATCTTTCATATCTTCTCCAAACACGAATAAGCATGGTGCAAAACCAGGTAATTCGAGAATCTAATGTTCCCATGGCTAGCCATGGCCACTGCCCCCTTCTCGAACTAGCAAGAAGCTCTCTTGAGAAACTTCCACATCCACTTACGCTCCACACCTATCAACCTCGAATCCATCAAAACAATATAATTAATATTATTAAAAATATAGATATATATATTAAATAATATTATAAATATATATATTTAATAAAAATCGGCGGGCTTTTTAGCGAAACCCGGGCTTTTGCCCAAACCCGATAGGCGGGTTTTTTCAAGGGCTTTAGGCCGGTTTTCGAGCCCTTGATTTTGAAGCCCAACCGGCCCAAACCCGGGTACCAGGGCGGGCTTTCGGGCCGGGCTCATTTGCCGGCTCTAATCTCGACCAACGGTCATGGCGTTCTCGAGGCGTAATTCCTAGCGCGACTTCGCGTTTCACTCCGTTCTCTCGTCCGGACTCCGTATTGCGATCCGTTTGCGCCTACGGACTCCTATCGAGATGCTCTTTAACAAAGTACACTTTGCACATCCATATTTTTCAAATCCATTACATCATATTCAACGTCGTTTTCAAACAGTTCTTCTTCGCATGATCTCGCGACTGGGCTAGTGATTCCTCTTTATCGTGATCCACCTTTTTGACATCAAAACCTATGCTAAAATGACATGAAATAAACATGGCATAATATCTTCCAAGGTAAACATAAATATATAAAAAGATAACTTAAAAGATCACTTATCACTTAGAAACGAAACGAATATAGTCTTATAAATCATGTAAAAATGAGGCTTATCAGTCCCTTATAACTGGCCACTCCATAATTCCCTTCCCCACGTCGCCTCAATCTCGCAAATTTCTCTCTCACCTGAACCATAAAGAAGAAACCTCTCCATTTTCAAAAATGACCACCGTAAAACCGAGCGAGAACCACCAAAAGCTCCCGATTCCCTAGAACCAAAGAACACCACGTAGCTAAAATCGTGCAATGGCGACCCTCTGAGACTCCTACCACGCCCGAGATGCCCAAAAGCCCGTCTCCGTTAACTCAGGGACACTGGAGAAGATCATCGAGAGCAAGCGCCTCACCCGTAAAGGAGACAGGAGGAACCACGAGAGGCGGTGAAACCCGAGAAGAAGAAAGCGAGGCCAACAGGAGAAGGCGTCCGGCGGATTTAAAAAGGAGGAAACCCTGCGGAGGCGGAGGTCCACCTCGGACGAAGGCGACGAACCTGGAGCCTCCGCGAAGAAAGCGAAGAAGAGAAACCCAGCCGAGAAAGACTCGGGGCACCACCACGAGAAAGAAGCCTCGTCGAGAGCTACCTCCACCTTCGAGGAAGAGAACAGGGGTACCTTGCGAAGATGGCATCACCCTCCTCCGAAAAAGGAAAGCCGTCCCGACCACGGAGAGGCCACCCGAGGTTCAACACCACCACCGATGAGGGGCATTGTAAAGCCCAAGACGCTAGACATAGAGTCTTTGGAGAGTGCGGGAGTTAAGGATGAAGTGAAGAAGTTTTTCGCAAGGATTGGATGTGGAGCATTTTGGAATGGCCAGACGGCAGACATCACATTGGCGAGGAGTTTATTCAAACTCTCGAAATAAAGAACCGAGCAAAGTGAAGGCGACCACGATCGCATCAAATTTAGGCGATGGGCAGCGACTTCTCGTTCTCTGTGAACGACTTCAACTGCACCACGGGCATGGCGAAGTGTTTGAGGCGAAGACCACGAGTCAAGGAGGCTTTCACCTCGTCCCGAGCACACGAGGGAGGTGGAATGAAAATGGGCAACGATTGGTGCAGGCACAACGTTTAAGTCCGGATACACTAAGAGGCGATGAGTGAGGAGCAACGCTACGCGAATGTGCCATCGCCTCCCTGTCTTCTGATTTTTTGGGAAGGTGGATAGCAAAGAACTCCATCTCGTGACAGAGTTGTTCATCTTGTGGTGCATGTGGCATGGCCACAAGGTGAACTTCGCTGCGTTGTAGCTGCCCATTTCAAGGATATCTGCTTTCGTCCCAAGCGGAGGATCTCTCTGGCCCATTTAGTGACCGTCTTGGCCATAAAGCTGAAGGTGCTGGATGAAGCAAATACCGACCTTGAAGTGGAGCCCGAGCTGTATATTGACACAGCTATGTTGGAACGGATGAAGGACATATACTACGACCAGGACGGAAAACCAGTCTTCACGGAGCCAGCCTTTATGACCAGACAGCCCTCACCAGTCGCCCAGTAAGCCAGAAGAGGATTCAAAGATATCCAGGAGGAGGATGATGACATCAAAACCCGCTTGACCAGGATAGAGGAACAACAGAAGGCGACCCATGATGCCCTGATAGCCTATTTTGCCCCGGCGGATTGGTATCCACTTCCCTCGACCTTTGTCCTCCCTTTTTGTTTTTTGGTTTCTGTTTTGTTTCGTTTTTGTTTTTGTTTTTGTTTTGTTTTTTTTTTTTTTGTTGTTGTTGGTGGTCAACCCCTTTCCCTCACCCACTTTGCCTCAGGCAAAGTGTGTGAGTGAAAGGGGTTGCGTCTGTTCGTTTGTTTGAGTTAAGAGTCGGTCCCCATCACCCACTTTGCCCAAGGCAAAGTGTGTGATGGGGGCCGCCTGCTCGATTCGTTTGTTGTTTGTTGTTTGTGTCCCTCCTTGTTCACCCACTTTTCTCAACAAAGTGTGTGAGTGGGGAGGATTTTCGTTTTGTGTGTCGGTTGGCATGTTTAAATTGGTGGGATTGATTGTCTGTATTTTGCTTTGTTGTGAATAATGCTAGTAGTTTTAGGAATTACATTTGAGCATGACCGTATGTAAATAAGGATGATTTAATTGAATTTGAGCACACATGGTGAGATTTGAGCTTAAGCTGTTGTATCTTGATCAACAGTTTCCTTTCTTGTGTGATTATTGACATCTTCATTAGGCTTTTGCTAGAACTTGCGTGCACTCTTATGTCGAGGCCTTATTGACTTAGCTAAACCATTTAGATGACTTAGGCAATTTTCTTTCAAATAGCCCATCGAGCCAAAAATGTCATACCTAATGTTAATCCCTCGTTCAGCCCCTTGAGCTTAACAATTTCTTTCATTCACTTAAATTAGCACGGAAAGAAGCTACCGGTCAATTAGACTCGGGAGCTAATAGAAGAGAAGGCAAACAAAAGGGAAGAACAATAGCCTCGTAATGGGTAAGAAAAAAAGGGTTTACGAATTTCAAAGAAATGGGCAAAATGCCCAATATAAAGAAGGTACCGAATTGAAAGAAAAGGACTTGAAATAAAAGAATATATATATTGATGAAGTCTAAGATGGTTGTCTTGAGGCTGTAAGAGAAAGACGAAGGAAATCCATGGAGGACAAAATAAATTCCTCGAACACGAGTCCGTGATGACCTTAGCCTCGTTCCAAAATTTTCCACCTATGTCTTAAGCCCCATTACACCAAATAAAAGACCTAAGGATGAATGTTTAAAACTTTGTCTAAACGGTGGAGATGGTAGAGGGCACGCAAGCCTATGGCATAGTCGAAATGAAAGATGTCCTGAGCGTATACACTAGCCTATACACAAGAGTGCAGAGTGTTGGTAAGGAAAATGCCCAATATGCTCAAATTCTTATTTTGACTTATTTGATGGTCGTTGCTTGAATGGAGTCTACTTAAATTGCTAGTTTGTTCTGATGAAGCTTATATTGGCCGAGATATCCTGCTGGTAGGAATGTGCTAACCTTTTCTGTTTTGAGTCTTTTCTTTCTTTCTTTTGTCTTGGCAAGTGCATGCGTGCATGCTTGAGGACAAGCATGTTTAAAGTGTGTGCGTGTGACGAGCAAAAATTTTGTGCTCTTTTACGTGTCTTGTGCAGGTCTAGATCGAGTCTTTTGTGTCTTTCTTGTTGTGTTTTGTGTCCGGGAGGACACATTGGTCTCAGGGACAAGGCGGGCGTAAATGAGCAGAAGGAGTGGAACTTGCATGGCGGATGAATAGAGATACGATGCACCTCGAGGCACAAGGAGCTTAGCTCACGGCTGGGCTTCAAACCCCAAGTGGCTGTTCCGTTTCACGGCGTGACCCCTTCGTAACGCACAAGTTCAATCTCCGGAAGGGTAGGCTAATGGGCAAGCGGAGTGAAGGCGGTAGAGACCAAGAAAGAAGGAGGCGAGAAGCGGAGGGAGAGCTAATGGGCAAGATACGTGAGATCCGGGCGAATCTCGCTAAATCCGGAAAGGATGCTTGTGACACGAATATCATGAAACCGGAGGAGATCACCTCGGATCCGCTGGCAAGGAAAGATCGCCGATCAACAAGGAAACCCTACCAGATTGTCCAGCCCATGGGCCATTACCATCGTCAGCCTCTCTCGGCCTATATATATGGATGAAGGCGCGGCTTGTGCGGCTCTTCCACACTCTTGTTCCTGTTTTCTTAGCATCAGAATTATAATCACACCCCACCACCACGTACATTAGGTCCCTTCGGGGCAATCACTTTTATTTGCTATTCGTATGTTTTGCCGGTGGCACTTTGGGCTCGCCGTTTCTATTTCGTTCAAGTAATAGTAAGTTGTTTCCGTTTTATGATGGTTTCAATCAACTGTTGCATGATTGTTTATTTTATGTCTAGCTAAGTCTTTATTCTGGTTTGGGCATGACTAAGTGATGTATGATTAATGTAACTCGAGAGGTCTAAGTAGGGCATTACGATCTGCATGCGTGTGTTCCCGAAGCACTAGGTCCTGGGCAATATATAACTTAACCTAACTCGGCGTGTTAGTTGCAAATAACATAGTGGGTAAGGAGGTTGCAAGTAATAATTGGATTAAGGTGTCGGTGTCCCGCATCCCAAATAGTACGATGGTGTGGGCGAGTTGGAGTAGTCTAGCAGTGCCTTTGCAATACCGGTCCATCTAGATCATAACGTTGCTGTAGGTTTACATGTATTGATGTGTCCTCGTGCGTGGGCATTACGGGTTAGATAGTTTGCATAGGGTGTCCCTTGCCTTCTTTACACAGAAAGGATAGACTTGGAGGGGTGCGTCGTGGGCGTGGCGCGTGACAACGGGTCCTGACGTATGTCTCTTATAACCGGTTGATGCATGTCATGTAGAGAAAACATTTGTGCCTATGATCGAGTGTTAATCGTCTTCACGAAGTTGTTGCCCAAGCCAGACTCGTCTTATTATTTGATATTCCCTTTGAGTTCGTTTCAGGTTATTTTAGCCATACCTATAGTGATCAAGATAATTACACCACCCTCATTCCTTTTAAGTGACATCGTGACATCAGAGATTGCTACACCAACTCCTCGTGGGATCGACCCTATACTTATCGCCGGCTACGCTGTGATGGGCAATAGGTTATAAATTTATTTTGAGCGCTAAGCGACGTGTCGAAAGGCTTTATAATTTTCTATCAATTTCACGCATAAAAAGACGATTTATCTTTCTAGATAATAGGTCGCAATATTATTATCTTTACCTTTTATATGTTCAAATTTTACTCTATAATTGTTTCCTTGAATTATTTGTTTTAAATTTATCAATCTTGTCTTATTAACTTTTTTACTATTAGCATTATTAATAAATTTTACAATAGCTTCACAATGCATTCGACGGTGAATTCATTTTTTAACCATATTTTAAAATTTTCTAAAGAATTTATTAATGTTTGTATTTCATAATCTAAAGTTGTCCAATTTAAACCTGTTTTATTAAAGTTTTCACTAGCATAGCTGACTATTATTTCTTGAGTTTTGGACTAAATTTATGGGGTTTACAAATTAATACCGCTCCCATCCTTCTTTACATCCATCACATTGAATAATTATATAACTATCACTTATAGGTAATTAGAAGGTTTAATATTTTTTATTTCATTTTAATTTTACGGATAAGTTTTCATCTTCTATATTAAAATGTCGTTGACCATTTTTAGTAGTTTTACTATATAATGGACCCACTAATTTACTAAGATTTGGAACAAACTTTCTAGCATAATTTACTAGTCCTAAAAATGATTGTATTTGTTTTAAATTTGTTAATTTATTTGGAAATTCTAAAATTTTAGTAGCAATATTGGGTTGTAATTCTATTTTTCCATTTCAATTTCTAATCCTAAAACGAAAATTTTCTTTTAAATAATTCCATTTTCCTTTTCTCGATTACTAACCATTCTTTTCAATTTCCTTAAATATAATATTTAAATGTTCTTCATGTTCTTTAAATTATTGCTTGCTACAAGAATATCATCAATATATACTAAACAAAATTTATATTTTAAAATATACTATCCATAAATCTTTGAATTAGCGGTAGCATTTTTAACCCAAAACTTAATACATTCCATTCAAATTGTCCTACGGACAAGTAAAAGCGATCCATGGTTTAAACCATTCTTCTAATTTTAAGCGATTATATCTACTTTTTAAATCAAATTTACTAAATATCTTTTATTTTGTATAAGTGCTATCAAAGTTTCTTTATTTGGTATATTATAACCATCATCTTCACAATTGTCATTTCATCTTTTATAATTATATACTATCCTAGGTTTTCTTCTTTTTATTTCTGAATGATTTCTTACTATAAAAGCTGTAGATCTATGAGGACTTTCTGAATGTCTAATTAATCATTGTTTTAGCATTTCATTAATTTGTTTTCTAAATTCTTCTACATCTTCTGCACTATACTCTCCATTCTTTGTTCTAATTGTAATTTCAGGTAACTTTATTTTTATTTACAAACATAATTTACTTTTGCCTTTGTAATATCGTCTCCTATTAATCCTAATTTTTCTAATCTTAATATTATAGGATAATTTTTACTGATTGTAATATCATGCCCTTTTTCTAATTCTTGTGAAATAAATTGTGAGAGTAATTTTATAGCTTCATTTTCAATGAAATTATTTTGTTTGTTTTGTACTTGTTTTAAAAAAATTTAATTCTCCTAGTCCACCACACTTTCGGGCAAACTCTGATTTATGTGTATATCTATGTATTGGAAAACTATAAACTTGTTTACTTAAGGTAATAAAGTTTTTTGCTATGGTTAGGTTACCATTGAAACTAGTAATAAAATTTAATCCTAATAAGAAATCTTTAGAATTTGTTTCTTTTGGGTTTATTATTACTTGAGGTAAATCATATTTTAAACTATAATTACCAGCAAAAATTAAAAATTGTATTCCAGTTGGTTCTAAACAGTGTGTAATTTTCATGATTCTATTTTCAACTGTTCTAGTTTCCATTTTATAATTTTATAATTTATGAAATTTAGGATTGACTAAACTATATCCTATTAAACTTTTAGTACTTCCAGTATCTAATATAGCATTTAAATCTTCATAATTTTCATTATCTATCCATAATCTACATTGAATATTTATTAGAGTTCTTTGTTCTTTGGATTTTTGTATTATTACTATTATTTATTAATATTTTTTCTTCTTCCTCTATTTGTTCTGCCATTTGATTTAGTTCAATATTTTCAAATTTTTTATAATCATTTAATATATATTCTATAACTTCTATTCTTTTTTGGAGTTCATCGTATTTATTTTCTAATTTTAAATATTTATGATTATATAGTTCTAACATTACTTCATGTTTTTCTAATTTTTCTTTATAAATATCAGTATTTTTATTTTCTTCAATTTTAGCCTTTCCTTTTAATTCAGTTTTTATTCCAAATAATTTTTCTAAACATAAGAAGCATATTTCTTCAAAACATTTATTACATTGATATCTTCTTGTAATTTCAGGATATAATTTAGAATTAATACATGGAATATGGTTATTTCCTTTTTCTTTAATCCAATAATGTAAACAATTATTTAATGTATTCATATATGTATATGTTACTACGTAGGATCTATTTCTTTTTCATTTTCATATTCTGTATAAATACTATAGATTGATTCATTATCAGAGTCTTCTGAGTTTATAACTTCTATATTATATTCTCCTATTTCTTCTATTAAATTTGTTCTTTCATAATTTTTATTTTTATTAGGACATTTATTAGCTAAGTGTTTTTCTGAATCACATATAAAACATCTACACTTTCTTTTGTAAGGTTTCTTAACATATCTATTTCTATATTTATTCTTATTATGTTTATAAGTAGTACTTTTTCTAATACCTTTTTATATGGTTTTGTAATATCCATAAGCTTGAGGTGTATAAATAGCGAGTTTACAAAATGCCCATGCTTGTCTTTTATTTGTTCTTTTATTCTTGCATCTTTACATCTATCTTCCAAATATTTAAATGTAAAAGTTATTCTTGGTCCAATTTCTAAATTTGGAGTAGTCACATCCGAGGCTTCATGTATTTGTTTTCCTAAGTCTCCTGGAAGTTTTACAAAATATTTATTACATAATTCATCTTCCATTGCTCTACCAGTTTGTGATAATAATCTAACAAAGTCATTTGTAAATTCTTTTATAAATTTAAAATCTGAAATACTTAATTGTTCTAAATTTGTTATTGCTATGTCTTGTAAAAATATATTATCTTTTGCCGGATCAACTCCTATTATTAATAATCTTATTGCACTTGTAAAATTATAAGGATTATCTCCTAATGCTTTTAATTGATTTATTTCATCAGGAGCTTGAGATTTTTTACTTTGTCATAATCCTAATGCTGTTGGACCTAAAGTTGTTTCTAAATAAGAAAACATATCCACATCTCCTCTTTTTTCTTTTTCCCAATTTCTGACTACCGTTTGTTCCCAAACTAAAACTTCGTCTCCCCATAATTGCGGGATTTGTTCTTCTATATATAACATATCTCCACTTTATAATTTTTCTATTGGAGCTCGTCTGCCTTTTCCAATTATTTGAGATTCTCCTTCATATTGGGCTTGGGTTGGTGTCCAATTTTGTCTACCTTGTCCTGTTGTACTACCCTCTCATTTTTGTATAAATTCTGGTTTAGGTCTTTTATTACTAGGAGTCATAGAAACGTCCATAAAATTAGTTTCTCTATTATTATTTTTATAGGAATCACTGATCATGATTTTTCCTTGTTCAATTTCTGAAACTAATGGTAGGTTAAAATATTTTTCTAATTCTTTATAAGCTTGATTAGAATCCATTCCAAATTCTGTAATACATTCTATTAACATATCATCAACTTGATCTTGCAAATTTATTTCAGTAAATTTTTTATTGATTATTTCATCTATAGTTGTTTTTGTTTCTTCAAACTTGAACCATGTTTCAAATTCTATATTACTTTCTAAATTATTGTCATAATCTTCGTTATTAAATTGACAATATCCTATCATTTCTGTTTCAGTTAATTCTAATGTGTCTATTTCTTGTAATCAGATCATAAATTAGTTATGTATCATAATATTCATTCATTAAGTTATAATTTATTTCCATATCATCATCATCATCATCATCATCATCATCATCATCATCATCATCATCATCATCATCTTCACTTTCCTCATTTTTATTATTTCTTTTACAAAATTTGTAAATCTTAAATTGGCTTGTCCATTATTATCATAAATGATACTTTTTTGTGGAACTAAAACTTCATTAGATTTCTTTTTTAAATCTTCTAAATTCCATTCTAATCCTGCTAATTCAAGAGGATCAATTTTTGTGGTTCTATCATTTTAATTCCTTTTGAAGCAATAACTTTTATCATTTTTCAATATTAACTTTATATTTCATACTTGAAGATGTACTCATTTTTCCCAATACTCCAATGCTTACTACTAAATTATTTCCTTCATAATTTGTATATCCTTTAGTTTGTATTGCAATTTTTATATTACTTATATCTCTGGTATCTTTTAAAATATTAGGGGAACAATAAAATAATACTGAATTTTTGTTTAAATCTACTTCCATTCCTGAAATACTAGCTCTTTTAACATCTTGTTGCCATGATTGGTCTGTAATTAATACTAAAGCTTTATATGAACCTCTATCTATCTATATATATATATATATATATATAGTTAGGTTCAAATGAGAACCATTGTTATCATAAAAACTAAGAACCAAATGAATTGGGTATGTGACACCGTCGCGTTTAGCGTTCAAAATAAATTTATAACCTATTGCCCATCACGCGCGTAGCCGGCGATAAGTATAGGGTCGATCCCACGAGGAGTTGGTGTAGCAATCTCGATGTCACGATGTCACTTAAAAGGAATGAGAGTAGTGTAATTATCTTGATCACTATAGGAATGGCTAAAGTAACACAAACAAACTAAAGGGAGTATCAAATAATAAGACGAGTGCGGCAGGCAACAACCGTGAAGACGATTAACACTCGGTCCTAGGTGCAAAGATTTTCACTACATGACATGCATCAACCGGTTATAAGAGACATACGTCGTGACCCGTTGTCACGCGCCACGCCCACCACGCACCCTCCAAGTCTATCCTTTCTGTAAAGAAGGCAAGGGACACCTATGCAAACTATCTAACCCGTAATGCCCACGCACGAGACACCAAGACATGCAAGCTACGCAGCGTTATGATCTAGATGGACCCGGTATTGGCAAAGGCGCTTGTTAGGACTACTCCAACTCGCCCACACCATCAGACTATTTGGGGCGGGACACCACACCTTAATCCAATTATTACTTGCAACCTCCCTTACCCACTATGTTATTTGCAACTAACACACCGAGTTTGGTTAAGCTATATATTGCCCGGGACCTAGTGCTTGGGAACACACGCATGCGATCGTAATGCCTACTTAGACCTCTCGAGTTATATTAATCATGCTTCACTTAGTCATGCCCAAACCAGAATAAAGACTTAGCTAGACATAAAATAAACAATCATTCAACAGTTAATCGAAACCATAATTAAACGGAAACAACTTACTATTACTTGAATGAAATAAACGGCGAGCCCAAAGCTTGCTTGGCAAAACATACGACAAAGTAAATAAAAGTGTTTGCCCCGAAGGGACTTAATGTATGTGATGGTGATGGTGAATCTGATGCTAAGAGTATGAGAGCGAGAGTCGGAGCGAGGAAGAGACGCACAAGTCGCGCCTTCATCCATATATATAGGCCGAGAGAGGCTGACGATGGTAATGGCCCATGGGCTGGACAATCTGGTATGGTTTCCTTGTTGATCGGCGTCTTTCCTTGCCCAGGCGGATCTGGGATGATCTCCTCCGGTTTGTGGATTTGGCTCACAAGCATCCTTTCGGATTTAGCGAGATTCACCCCGATCTCGCGTATCTTGCCCATCACCTCTCTCTCTATCTTCTTTTGACCAGTGTCTCTCTTCTTCTTCCTTCTTTCCCAACTCTTGCCTTCTTTACTTCCGCTTGCCCAGTAACCTACCCTTCTGGAGATTGAACTTATGCGGTTTGTAAGGAGGTCACGCCGTGTGGAACAGCTCTGGGGTTTGATGCCCTGGCTGTGAGCGAAGCTCCATGTGCCCTCGGGGTACAGTCGTATCTCAGATCATCCGCCATGCAAGTTACCACTCTGTCTTGCCCATTTTTGCCCTGCCTTGCCCCTGCAGACCAGTATGTCCTTCCAGACACAAAACACAACAAGAAAGACACAAAAGACTCGATCTAGACCTAGACAAGACATAGAAAAAGAGCACAAAACTTGGGCTCGTCAGTATGAAAGTTGATGCATCTGTTGGGAAAATTAATGAATCCAAAAATTTGAAATTTTCAACCCGGGTTCGAATCCCATGAGACGCCAAAATTCTATTTTTTTGGATTCAGTTACTTTTCGAGCGGATTCATCAACTTTCAATCCAAATTCACCATTTATTAGTTCTCACGTTAATCCTCTCATATATATATATGTATATATATAGTTGGGTTCTCGTAGTACACAGTCCTCAAGTAGTATGTAGTACTCAATCTAGACCATACATTTTGAACACGTGGATGTACCATAATTTGACAAATGGAGGCTCATTTTTCATTTATTTATTTTTAATTTTCGCAAGGGGCAAAATGGGAAAATATCAAAACAACCTCATTCTTCTTCATCATCACCATCATCATCATTTTTTTTCTTTTCCGACAACGGCGGCGGTGGACGACGACGACGACGATGGACAACAGCGTCGACGACGACGAACATCAGATTTTGAGAGAGAAAAGAAAAAGATGATGATTTTGGAAAGAAAATTGATTGATTTTGAGGAAAAATAAGAAGGAGAATTTGAGAGAAGATTGATGATCGAAAGAGATGGGGGTGATGGCGATGGTTTTCGGTAAAATTCTCCAATAATCAGAGAAGAAGGACGCATAACTGAATGAGAAGGATGGGATATAGTTTTGTTGTCGAAAAAAAAATCCATGCATATAATAAAACACACTCTTATATATGAATAAACATAAACCTGCATTTTGGGCAGGAAACACAAATATGCATATATAAAAATATAAACATGCATATATTAAAAGACAAACATGCATATAAGAAAGCATAAACCTGCATGTTAGTCACAAAACATAAACAAGCCGACAAAATACATTCATGCATATAATAAAACGTAATAATACATATATTAAAACATAAACATGCATATTGGCCAACGAAACACTGGGAGTCTTGTGAGCATCTGTTGGTCTGCAGTCTTGAGGCGGCTAGCGCGTTGGGCGCGGGCGACGTTGGGCTCGTGCTTCCAACATATATACATATTTGTGTTCAACTACATGTATTTTTGTGTTCATTTATATGCATAATTGTGTTCAATTATATGCATGATTTATTTTCTATATCATTTAAAAAATCAAATTACTAATCTAGGTTTTCTGTAGCGAAATCAACAAAATTAAGCTTTAAAATTTAAAAGATATTCACCATAGATCTATGAGATGAGTGGATGAGATTAAGTATTATATACTACCTCAGGTTCTGGTATTATATGATCTCTCCTCACTATAAATTTATACATATAAGTAGAGCCGGCAAAAGGGGCGGGGCGGGCTGGCCCGGCCCGACCCATCGGACTTGTTACTCGACCCAAAATGCTATCTATTGAAAATATGCCCAAATTTCCACTTTGGGCCTGGCAGGGGCCATCAGCCAAACCTACCTAATATTTAATTTAATAAAATATTATTTTTAATTTCAAAAAAATATGATAACAATAAATAAATTAAATCTACTAACATCAATTTCAAAGTAAATAAGATAAATTACGTCTAATAGCATCAATTCCAAAGTAAATAAAATAAATTAAGTCTACTAACAAGTCTAACATCAATTTCAACGTAAATAAGATAAACTTAAAGTTTCAAATATCATCAAACATCAAATGTAAAATATTAAAACTTTAAATATGTGGGCGGGCTTTTAGGCCCGTTAACCCCGGGCTTTTTAGCCCCAAAGCCCGATCAGCCCGATAGGCTATGTGGGCGGGTTTTTTAGGCCCGATTTTTTTCGGGCCACTATTTTCACGAGCCCAACCCGATCCCAATTCCGAGTACCCCGGGCCGGCCCATTGGGCTGGGCCAATTTTACCGGCTCTACATATAAGTAGGGGCGTAGCTAGTAAATTTATGAGTGGGGCTTAAGCCACCGTCAAGATTTTTTTTATATTGTAGAAATTGTAGAAGTTATTGAATTTGATTTCAACCCCTTAATTGTAATCCTAATATTATCTAGAATCTCCTTTAATATTTTCAAGCTACGTCACTGCGTATAAGACCTTTACAAAAATTGGTGCAAAATGTAAACACGGTTTAGTAATGAACAAAAAGATTGGACTTAGTAAACTATTAACTTATTTAGGCATTATTTTGCTTTGAAATACTCATTCATTTCTTTCAGAGCCTGCGTAGCATCGCTAATCTTAACGTTTCGTACATCATTAATAAACATATAATAGCAATGACACTATACTAATAGATTCTTTTCCCATTAGAAAATCGTCGTATACATAAATATATAATTGTGACGCTGATACTGAATTTATTTATGGGAAAATACACAATTTTAACTTAATAAATTGATTTTGTAAAAATATTAGCATAATAAATAAATAAATAATACCTCAATCAAGCCTAATAGATTGATTTTCTAACTATTTTAACCCATATTTGCTTTTTGGCACCAACAAACATAGTTAGTATCGGGAAATAATATATAAAAAGTACAAATCAGAAATGTTATTGAAAAGGACTTACGGGTTACGTATTATTTCCTGTGCAAATTGTGTTTTTCGACGTTGAAAAATTATTTATAAGGTAAAATTGTCACAAAATCAATATATTAGGTTTGATTAAGATATTATTAATTTATTAAACTAACATTATCATAAAATCAATTTATTAATTAGGCTAAAATTGTATACTTCCCTTTATTAATCATCTGATACTATTTCGTAAAATTGGGTTGAAAAATAGCAATGCTTCAAACTAAGATCGTAATTTGGTATTGAGAAAGAACCTTGCTTGAGTAATTAAAGAAATCAAAAAAGATAATCCAAATGTGCTGAAAATCACTTATAGTTAGACATGCACGGTTTTTGAACCGCGGTTCGGCCCTAGGCCCGCCCGGCGGTCAGCAGTTCGGGCCCGAACCGCGGTCAACGGCCTGAACCGAAACCGTGAGCTAGGGCTGGGGCGGGCTCGGTTCACGCGAATCGGACCGGAACCGGACGGGCCTGGGGCGAACCCCGGGCCTAGGGCGAACCGTGGGCCTAGGGCCGTGGACGAACCAGCGGGCTTTAGAGCCGTTGGAACCGGCGGTCCGGCCCTAAACCGGCGGTTCAACGGCTAAAACGGCTAGAAAAGCGGCTATTTTCGATTTTCACCCCAAAATCACTCCTATAAATATATCCATCATCCTAACTCTATCCTCACTTCAATCTCTCATTTCTCAACCTTAATTCACTCATTTACATCTAATTTTCAAGCTTTCAAGCTCTCATTCTCACTCTCAAACTCAATCTCTCAAGTTCTCAAGCTCTCAATCTCTCATTCTTCTTATTCTAAACTCTCAAACTTTCTCACTTCATCAATCATCATGTCTTTCTTTAAACGATTAAACAAGGGAAAGGGAAGGCCGCCGATGAAGGAGCTCCAGTGAGGAGGAGACATTCCAATTCCAACTCAGCGTTCACGAAGGGCCTTAGCGGCGGAGGAAATCTCAAGGCAAGTTGCGAAGGTTCTGTCGAAGAAGATGCTCGATTTGTTGAAATGGTGCATCGAATGGAAAGAAGTCCCAATTTCGGTGGCGAAGCTCGAGCGACCAAGACGACGAAGAAGAAGGCGACGAAGAATATGACGACTTTGACCAAGATACGCCACAACCACCAAAATCAAAGGAACTTAAGTCCGACGCGTTTTTGTGAAGCACTTTAGGTACGTAAATTTTACGTTTCTTACAAATTAGTTTCACAATTTTAATTTCATGTTCATAGTTCTTACAATATCTTGTTATATTTTCTTTAGAAAAGTGGAAGTCTTGGCGAAGCACCTCTTCCCGACGGTCGAAAGAGATCGTTGCTTATTGCAACTATTGCACGAAAACCTACAAATGGATCGAGAAAGGAGGTTACGGGCGCTCAATAGGCACATGGAGGTTCTCATCCTCATGAGTATGGAATATCAACGAACCAAGCTCAAATTAAAACCCTTCTCAATATTCTACAACGGGTACGTCCACTTTATTTAAATTTGATAAGGAAAATATGAAGATGCGATGGCTAGATATTGTGCTATGGAAAACTCCCTTTAATTATGCCGATAGAGTTACGTATGAAGAATGTTATAAAGAGGGACTTGGTCCTAATGCATGCAAAGTTAGTAGAAGTATTATGCTTAAGAAGATTAGGAGACAATGCATGGAAAAAAAACATGATTTAAAGAAATATTTGGTTCGTTTAGGTCATAAAGTTTCTATTTGTGCCGATGTTTGGACGGATGCTTATAATAAGAATTCTTATATGGGTATTACTTGTCATTGGATTGATTCGAAATGGGTTATGCAAAAACGTTTAATTGCTTTTCGAGAGTTTGAAGAGCCTCATAATGCTTTAGGTATTGCTAATATTATAATTGGTGTGTTAAATGAGTATACTTTGATTAATAAAATTTTTTCCGTTGGTTTTGATAATGCTTCGGCAAACACCGCTAGTATTCCTCAACTTATTGAAGCATGCGCACCTTCTTTTGAAGGAAAATACTTTCATTCTAGATGCATTTGTCATATTTTAAATTTATGTGTTCAAGATGCACTTAGTATTTTTCAAGAATCCGTTAGTCTATTAGAGATGCTATCAAATGTTTGCATGTTTCAAAAACTTATGGGAAGAAATGGCAAAAATATTGTCGTATAAAAAATATTGCTTATACATGTTTCAAATTGGATGTTTCTCATCGTTGGAATTCTACTTATGAAATGCTTAATAGTACTATTTCATATAAGGGTCATTTATGTGATTTTTTTAGAAAAGAGTTTACATCTATTCAATTACATCTTAATGAGTCTCATTGGGATGCTTGCATGGATTTATATCGATTGTTAAAGGTATTTCATGGTGCAACGAAACAATTATCGGAGTTTATTATTGTACTTCGTTATGGTTTTAGAACATTGCATGCATATTGCCATGTCTTTTCGTAGTTGTTTTAGTAAACCATCTTTATGTGGTGTAATTTATTTTATGGTTCAAAAGTGGCTAAAATATTTTGGGAGATACCTACAATATTTTTGCTTGCTAATGTTTAGATCCTAAATGGAAATATGATGGTACTTGTCAAATGCTTAATGTTTATTATGATGCTTTTAGGCAAATGGATTTTCAAGGTGCTAGTATAGAAGGAGAATTAGTTTATTTTGATCTCCGGATGTAGATCAAATCAAATATAATCTTGAAAAGAATTTAAGAAATCTTTTCAAGAATATAGGTCGAAATATGGTAGTGATGATGATATTCAAACTCCACCTCCTTCTTCTATGATGTCTACGATTAATTTTCCTTTTGATATGAATGAGTTTGATCCTTTGGTGCAACAAATGACTTGATGTACCAAAATAGAACATTCGAAAGGCCGAGAGGACAAGGTAATAGTGAATTAGATATATATTTGCAAACTCCTTTTGTCTTTGGTGTTGAAGATAGCGGTCCTTCGATCGATGTCTTGAAGTGGTGGTCGAAGAAGAGGAGTACCCAATCCTCTCAATCATGGCAAAGGAGTTATTTGCCGTCCGGCATCCACCGTATCCGTTGAACAAGCATTTAGCATTGGAGGACTAATGCTTGATCAAAGAAAAGCAACATGAAGCCGGCGAACATTGAAGCTACAATGTTGCTCGATGATTGGTGTAGGGCCGACCTTAGAGCTCAAGAACCACAATGGGAAGATGGTAGCGAGGCGAAGACGAGGCCTTCACCGAAACGGATCGATCGGAATCGGTGCGGAGACGGAGTAGAGCATTTAGAAATTAAAAGAACTACATGGACTTTGATTCCTCATGATTATGAGGATATGTAGGCAACTCAATTTTAGAAATTAAATTGAGCTCAAGTCCTTATTATTATTATTTTTCATCCCTATGTAAAAGTCATAAATGGATTTATGTAATTTTACTCATCATTTATTAAAAATGCAAAGTGTTGACACATATTTTATATTTATACGTATTTTAACATCACTTAATTTTCAACCTTAATTCACTCATTTACATCTAATTTTCAAGCTTTCAAGCTCTCATTCTCACTCTCAAACTCAATCTCTCAAGTTCTCAAGCTCTCTCAATCTCTCATTCTTATTCTAAACTCTCAAACTTTCTCACTTCATCAATCATCATGTCTTTCTTAAACGATTAAACAAGGGAAAGGGAAGGCCGCCCGATGAAGGAGCTCCAGTGAGGAGGAAACATTCCAACTCAACGTTCACGAAGGGCCTTAGCGGAGGAAATCTCAAGGCAAGTTGCCGAAAGGTTACAAGCCGAAGAAGATGCTCGATTTTATGAAATGGTGCATCGAATGGAAAGAAGTCCCAATTTCGGTGACGTAGGCTCGAACGACCAATTTCTATATACCGTATATTTGAACATTTATGTACCTGTATTAGAATACGTAACTGAATTGTAATTGAAAAAGTTGAATCGGATTTAATGGGATTGGTTTTATTTTTCACTTTACAAATTTGCACGGTCATTTAGGGGCATTTTTGTCAAATAAATGGCAGTTGTTTGCTGAAGCCACTGTGAGCGGCAGACGATTCGAATCAGTCGATCACTCCTCTCTCTCTCTGCCCCTCTAAGTGCCTCTCACTTTTTCAGTCTTCAATGGGAATTCAGGTTAGTGTTAGTAATACTATTAGCAAATTCTTACAAACATCTTGTGCATTGACGCTTCAAGTATCACGCATACCTAACGTATACTTTTAGGTACACTTGAGGCATATTGTTTGTCTCACATCTTCTACGCTTAGTGCACTTGCAAACCATCGCTCGACTTTCTCGCCATTTTATTACTTTACTTGGTTTGCAACCGAACACCAAGCACATTTATTGTTGCGTTTGATTTTGCCGATTGATTTTCTATGCGAAGAAGTTACATACGATTCTTCTTTGTAACATCGTTGTTTGGCGTGTTATGATTATCATGTCTGACGTTTCCCTTTGGTTAGTGCTAGGGTTTTGTGATGGGACAACTATTATTTTTGTTCCCGCCTCGTTTGGGAAAGCGTCTCTTCATTTGAATTTTATTCTTGATTCTGCAGTTTCAATAGTTTGATTGCACGTGTCGGTTAGGATATTTTGTTTAGCGCGAATAGAGTAAATATGATATTTCCATTTTAAGATTTTGTTGAGTGTTCCTTGTGTTTGTGTCGATCGATTTCTTGTCACATTTCTTCGTCATTCAAATATCTATTCGTTAATTTTTGAGTTGGATCTTTTGTTTTGTGTATGGGTCCGACGTTGTACGCCTCATCGTTCATATGGTTAGATCAAGTCTTTGCGGGTTAGACCTTGTGCCGCGTGTCAATAACACTGTAAATGATACTCATAGTGTATATTAATTATAAGATATAAACGGATTTATGTATAGAGGTCTCAAGCAATTGTTTTCCCTCTATCTTTGTACTTAATATAAACTTACCTCTCACTTTTAGTTACGTATCCTCAATTTTAGAAATTAAATTGAGCTCAAGTCCTTTATTATTATTATTTTTTCATCCCTATGTAAAAGTCATAAACGGATTTATGTAATTTTACTCATCATTTATTAAAAAATGCAAAGTGTTGACACATATTTTATATTTATCGTATTTTAACAAATGCAAAATGCAAAGTATTTACAAGTTCAAACATAAAAAAAATCACTTACAAATTTAAAAATATTTACAAGTTTAGTAGTTTACAAATTTTTACAACTTTAAAAATATTTACAAGTTTATTAAACTTTAGACTTAAAAGTTAAAAGTTAAAACTTAAAGTTTGTTAAAATCTTGGACTTTGATACTTGTTGCATATTTGATTGAATTTTCAGAAAAATTGAGATAGAATTGGAGATTTTACCCTTCATAAGAGTTGAAGTATATCGCGATACGAGTTCGTGGCGCAAACGGATCGAAAATCGGGCTCGGACGGAGAAGCGGATCGTCTAAAATCATTGCCATGACAGGCCGAACCACGGCTCGGCCTAAACCCATGGTTCGAGCCGAACCGGACCGCCGGGCTCGGGGCCGACCTAAACCGCTAACTAGTATGTGAGGTAGGCTAGGGCCGTCACATTTGGAACCGCCGGACCTTGGTCCCGGCCCTAAACCAGCGGTTCCGGCCCGTCAACACGTCTACTTATAGTTATTGTAACACAGTATTTAATGGTTCCAATTATCGAGAAATTATCGTTTTCCAATTATCGTAACGTAGAAATTATCGCAACACAGTATTATAATTATTGTAATGTAGAAATTATCGTTTTCCAATTCTCGATCAGGTCGTGTTTTGAACAGGATATATGCGTATTAAATTTTAGTTTGAAATTGACGCACTTAAATTTTTTTTTTCTTAAAACATTGATTACAGCTTAAGAGATCCACATGCATGCATAATAAAACAATCTAAAACACTTTTATAGCGACGACTGATTTCCTATAATTCTCACTAATGATTGTAATTCTATGTGATATAATAAAATTTCTTTAATTAGATTATCTTTCTTTCGTCATGAACAGCTAAATATTCGAAGATACAAATAAAATAAAATAAAAAGAGATTAATTTCCTGAGGGGCGGTTTACGAGCTGAGGGTGGGGCCCACCCACTCGATCTGTTAGATAACACAGTAACATGGCAAGTGTCCCAATCTTCCCAAGACATTGAATAGTAGCAGCTGCTATAAACTTTAGTGATTAAAAAATAGCAATAATTTATTTTCAAAAGTTTGTGTGGATATTTAGACCCAAAAAAAATCTAGTAATATAAGCAGAGTTAAAGTTGTGCCAAATTAAGTTGTCTGGGTGGATTATATATTAGCCGTGCAGGCCCCATGACCTAATTTCCGTGTTGCCATGAAAAGTTACATAGTGGATTGCACGGATTATAATGATTGATTTTTCAGTGAGTCACGCAACTACAACAACCTTAAACAACTACCCCCACCGCAACATGCATCTCGGATTTATATATACACATATCCTCTCTCTCTTGAACATTGCAGCCACAGCCGTAGTACTGAAACAAAGCAATATATACGACGCTTGTGATTGTGTGTGTGTGAGAGAGAAAGAAACAAAGCGCCCCACTCTACCTTCCAACCCCATCATTATACTATCTCTCTCTCGACATACGCATAATAATTACACGCTAAAATGTCAATAAACCACTTCTCCACAGAGCTTCCAGAAGTCCACTGGTGGTCACACTACAGAATGGATCATTCACCACCTGCAAATACCTCATCTGCACACCACAAACCACCCTGCATCTCCACCACCACCACCGCTTCCCACAATTCCGCCTGCCTCGCTCCGCACAACCTCTACCTCGCCGCCTTCGACCTCAACAATGAAGACGACGAGGAATCCACTGATGAGCACGCGGCGTCCATGTCGGCGGAACCGGAGCAGGAGATCCCCAAGGGCGGCTGTTTGAGAAGCCGCTGACGCCGAGCGACGTCGGCAAGCTCAACCGCCTCGTCATACCGAAGCAGCACGCCGAGAAGCATTTCCCGTTGAAAGGCAGCGGCGAGAGCGGCCTGCTGCTAGGGTTTGAAGACGAGTTGGGGAAATCGTGGCGGTTTCGCTATTCTTATTGGAACAGTAGCCAAAGCTACGTCCTCACCAAAGGGTGGAGCCGCTTCGTCAAGGAGAAGCGTCTCGACGCCGGCGATATCGTCGTCTTCGCGCGCCACCGCGTCGACGCCGGCCGCCTCTTCATTGGCTGGAGGCGGAGGAGCTCCATTGGCGGTCAGGACGGCGGCGGTTCTCAACCGGTCGCTAGCGGCGCCGGAGGCGGCGGCGGGGGGTGGAATAGGGTGATTTATCCCGGTCATCCTTATCAAATCCTGCAACAGCCGCCGTCTAATTCTCTGGATTTCCAATCTGACGGTGTTCATGCAGGTACATTGCACAAACCCTATCTACTTTTCACACTATCTAATATTACAATTATAATTATAGAAGATAATTTTACAAATGCTCATAAATAGTACAATCATCCGAAATACATGTGCACGCGTGAATATATGAAATTGAAGCAGACAAAGCCAGTCATTCATTATCTATGTCTGTTCTCTGCCATTGAACTGTGTGTTGTGCGTGTTTTCTTTCTTTTGACACGCATTGGGCACTCCCCACACGGGATACTAAGAGGGTGTTTGACTAAGCTTATTTTAGAAAGTTTATAAGTTTCAAAAACTTATAAGTTGTTTTAAGAACTTATAAGATATGATGTATTAAGAGCTTATAAAATACTAAAGTGTTTTGATAACAAGGATAAATATGGAAATAAGAAAATATATCATGGTTATTTTTATAATTTTGTTGCAATTTATAAGATCATTAAAAAATAATTTGAGTTTAGAGTTTTTTTAATAGAGCTTATTTTGAAAACTTATAAGTTCTTTAACAATTTATCAAACATATTGATTGAGCTTATAAGTTCTTAAATAACTTTAAGCTGTTTTAAAGAGCTTATAAGCCCAGTCAAACACCCCCTAAGCGTGTTACACAATTCAATTTTTATGTTATAAATCTATCAATCGACAACACCAAACCCTTTTTACCATTCCTGTCATTCTTGAGCATTTCGATTTGGCAACACAGCCATCCGTCACCATCAACGTGTGTATCATAGACTCGAAACGCAAGTTAGGAAATCAACGCACACAGAGATACACGTGGAGTATGTTTGTCAAAGTGAATGTGATTGTTTACATGATTGAACGCAGGTGGTTATCATCAGCAGCAGCAGACATCATCTGCAGGGAGTGGGAATTCCAAGATGCTGAGGTTGTTCGGGGTGAACTTGGAGTGCCAAGCTGACGAATCAGAGGCGTCGACGTCGGTTGGGTCGCCAATGTCGAGCCAGGGTCAAGGCCCCTATCATCAACAACAGTATCAGTATTATTCAAATAACCACATGGTAAGCCAAACATATTATTCGTAAAATTACCTCCAGTGTTTAGTTCAGTTAGTTAAGAGCTAATAATTTTGAAATAAGGACGTGATCGAATCCTAGCAGCCACTTGAGAGTTTCATCCTATTTAGTATGACTCCTTATGAGCATCAGGCTAAATATTGCTAACTTCTTAGTCACTGAGTTATCGTGATTTACTTTATCATATTCTCATAAGACTAAAATCATAAGACTAAAATATTCCTAACTTTTTAGTCGTTGAGTTATCGTAATTTACCTTATCATATTCTGATAGGAGTGAGATGTATGGGTGAGAGAGCTTCCCCTTTACACTATGTAGGAGTAGGGATGAGATATCACATGATTTTGCTGTTTCCTGAATTGAAACAGATATATGAGCTACAGTAATTTCCTAACATGACTATTTGGGAATTATATAAAAGAAATTTCTGATTTCCCATCTGCGCCTAACCTCCCAGATAAGATTTTTACCTTTTTACCCTGACTTAGCTGCGTTGGATTGATCAACTGCGGTGTTCATTTATGGAATCAATTAATTTATCAGAGTATTACTAATTGAGATAGTCTATTACTTACCTGTTTTGTGAATCATGGCAACTATTTTATCTTCTTTGTAGTTGATTTTTTCAGGAAACTTGAATCTTTCGTTGATAGTCGAGAATAGGGATTTAATTTAATCACCCTAGAAAAAGAAAATGGAGTGGGCCAAACATATACATGCATATGATATAGGGTGTCCCTTCCTCCCCACCACCCTACACTCTTTAATAGAAATATCGTTTAGGTTCGATGGTAAACATTACATTAACACTGTCGAGAGAGTGACATATATATTTGTTACTTAATAATATGTCTATTCTTACAAATTATGGTTACTTACCAGATCCTCACTTTTTTTAATTAGGTAGGATATCTATATTATTTAAATATATATGAAAGTATGATGATGAGGAATCGTGTAGAATGAGGAAACTAAATGGGAATGCATTTATATGTGATTTCCAAATCTGCCACGGATTCAAGATTCTTTATATTATCATATCAATTCTGTGGAAATATCGCAGCGTGTTTGGTGTCTGTGGTCCACGGTAAGAAATGGTGGAAATTAGGCTCATACTTTGAGAAAAAACACTAGATATACACTTGGATTCCCAGGGGATCAACAGATCTGCCACTTTTGTGGACGATAATTATGTCAACTTGTCTAGTTTAGGTTAATTATGTCAACTTGTCTAGTTTAGGTTTCGTCCACCAATTTAATATTATTATAGTTTAAGATCACAAGATAGAGCCAACAAATTACTTTTTTGCCCTCTCTTTCTTGTTGATTAGAAATTATATTTTAGTAGTTAGAACGCGTTGCGTTTACAGGTAGGATATTCCACAGGCAACATAAATCTTGGAAAACTTGGTTTGACTCAGGGGGTTCTTGATTTTTATATAATTCTTGTTTTTCATTGTGTTAATAAGAGGGCTATTTTATGATTATGACAATTATAATAATGACTTGACATGCACTAACCTGTGACCGGAACCATTTTAACGTAGTTATGATTGTCTGAGATACTTGCCTTGAATTAACTGGATACACTTGTCCTCCACAACCCTATCTTCACTCCTCGCACACGCATATATATTGTATATCAATGTCTGGCTCCACCACAGGTATTTGGTGAATAAGAGGTTTTGCATGCTTTATCATCAAAAGACTATCATGTCACAGCTAGTTATGGCTATGGTAATAATATACCTTTATTGATGCAACAGGATATCAATTTCTCAGGAGCAGATGTATATCGGCAAGGATAAGATCTCGACGATGTGACGTCCGATATTTGACCTTGTTCCCCTATTTCTCGCAACAAAAGAAAAGGAAAAGAGAGTGAAAGAGAAATGAGAAAAAGATAAGACATCCCAGATTTTCTGGGTAAGTTTCTCTCACTAGAAAAGAGGGAGTAGTGATGTGAAAAGCCCTCATAAGCCCGGGGAAAAGAGCAAATAGAAAACTCAATAAGAGAAAGTAAAGATGAAAAGTGACTAGAGAGATGGGGTCCCATTCCCAGACCTTATATCATATACATATTTAGAGTGCGAGAGAGAGGGTAGGAAGAATATGGATGGTTGCAGTCAAGGAAGTGAAGATTGTAGAATATCATGTGGGACTTTGGCTACTGTAGTGATTCTGCCTGGAGATTTTGAGAGGGGACTCATCATGACCGCTACTGCGTTACTTAAGAAGTGGATGGCAACATGGGGACTTCTACTTCCTAATTTACATTACTAAACTTCACTTGACCTCTGCCATAACTTCAGACTAATTAATGTATTTTGCTGATTATATTTAATTGTGTAATTATTTACAGAAAACAAAAATAGAAAGGCAGAACTAGATCTCTTGCAAAGTAGTAATATCAAACCTTTCCTATTTTTGAAGTGCTTATTTCAGTGATTCCTCAATTTATCCTGAGCACAGTCTATCATAGTCTTATATCCGATTCATTGAAAACAATTATGGCATTGGAAATGGGTACAGAGTGTTGCAATGTGGAGTCTTTTCATGTATCAGAGGACGGGAACTACAAGAGGGGAAAAGGTGCAGAAGCTGGCGAAACAGTTGGTCGAAATGTGCATGTTATTATCTGGACCCAGAAATATATGAAGAAAACAAGATTTGACATCTTAAGCAACACTGCTAAACTCTGTTTGATGCTTCTGCAAGTGTGTCCCAATAAATTCCCACTATTAAATAAACCCTTACATAGTTATATGTATAATCCCGTCCTAGCGTTTTGAGAGCTACACATCATGTCATAATCTGGATTTTGCTTTTTATCAGTCTTGGGTCTTTAGATCCATAGGAACATCGAACAATCAAAGAAAAATTAAGAGACTGTCTCTCCACACTTGCAGCCATGGAGACTGCAACAACTTTCCTTGTTAACATCATGAGAGTGGAACCAAATGCCAAATAAAGACAAGAATGAAAACCTTATCTTGCCTAAGTCAGAACCAAATGACAGAAATGAGATTTGTGGATGCCATAAATCTCCACAAATTCCCTAGATCAGTTCAGTTGACTAAACTAAACACTCAGTTCAGTTGACATAAATCTCCACAAATTCCCTAGATCAAATTCCCTAGATCAGTTCAGTTCAGAAGGTCCTTAAATCCCTTCAAACTAAACACTCAATAGAGCAATCAAACATCAAAATTTTGTCCACCTTCGTTTTGAGACGTTCGATTTTTCATTTTCAGATTTACTCAAATATATGGAACTACGGCAAACCTTATGGGAGGGTGGATTTTTGGAATCTTCCTTATTCTCCATAACTTGCTATATACCCTCTTGATAACCTTCAATAAAACTTTTCACTGTATCTCTATAAGAGGAAGAAGCTCTGATCTCGCTGCAGAGCAGGTTTTAATGTCTCCATTCCTCCCCTTGCAGCCACAGCTATCTATTGCATCCAAAAACGCATTAAGAAACTCAGTAATCATCATAAACATAGCATAAAATGCTGCCAGAGAAGTGTGATCTTGTGCTTTAAATCGGCAGGCGTAAAACTTTTTTGGAGATTTTTCAATTAGTAACAGTTGTCATTCTTCTTAGATTACCATGCTAACAAGCTATTGTTTATTGATAAAATATCAGTGAGCTTCATTGATTAAATACCTATAACTAAACCCAAAGCATAATACTTGAAGTTCAATAAAATACCAATGAGCTAAATAAAGGCAATCTTGATAATGGAAGAAGTGCAAACACACCAGGGACTGAATAATGGCAATAAAATATCCAGTTAAATAAACGCAATAATGATAATGGAGATTTTCTTAATGTCTCAACACCCTACATTTCTATGCCTCCGAATCACTTTATCGAGACATCTTTGTTATTGACACACTTTTTTATCCCAACACATATATCGAATTCAATAAAATAAATATATATATTAACCCATATTTCCAAATCTCAACAGGATAGTAGTAAAGAATAAACATCTGTATTTGATTTCAAAATTCTCTCTAACCAACTAACAATAACATAGGTACGAAGATAGGATGCAATCAAACTGCTCCGTAGTCTAATCTTCTACAAAATCAAATGATATGTCAAAGTTCCTTCTCGTAGCAGAAATCCTGGTGTTCTTAGAGGATTCAGCTTCATTCATGTATATGCCTCAATAGCAACTCACGTACTACTAAGTCGAAGCTCCAAAGCCTACATGGCACAAAATACTACACGGGATGTTAGATAGCAGATCATCTCAATGCATCAAGACTGCCACGCTGATGAAAATATCTAAGCACCCAGACTGTTTTAAGAAGCTCATCTCAATGAATTAAAAAAACATAGCATGTAAATAAAATGAATGATCATTGAAGATGTGAAGTAAAACCCCTCATTTACAAACAATGTGTGAGAATCAAGAAGCCACTGCCATAGAAACTAACTTTTACATCACCTAAATAATCCATAACTAACTACAAGATTCAACTAGTTCTCTACTTTTACATGCTAGAAAGTTGCAAAATGGATAGGATATATGCTTAAACACCTACCATCTAAACTAGAGAAAATTCAAACCCATAATATATTGACACATAGCATGGATAAAACAGATCTGGAAATTAATGGCAAAATCAGACATTATTCAAATGATGTACAGTTTGATCACTTACCAGAAATTGGCAACTATTAGATCTCCTAGTTACGTTGCAGTCACAAATCTGATTAGTTTTATGATGTTCTCCAGTGACGACAAGTAATAGGTAAAATAACCGTGTTTCATGGGTACTTCTTGAGGTTTCACAGTTATGGAGGCATAAGTCAAGAATCTGATCTGCCAGCAGTGAAGGATGAAAGTAGCCCAGCAGCTTGAGCAGGTAACATGTCACCAAACCTTCCGACTTGCCCATCTGTTAGTATTGATCCAAGCCTTATGCTCTCACCAAATCTGCTACCAACCTGAAACATTCAACATAAATTTCCTCAGCTCGAGATGGGAAGGGGAAACACCTCCGACAGCAAATCAGTTTTAATGAATCAAAAATCTTAGGCCAACCACGAAAAAAGCAACATGGTCGGCAAAACAAGAGTTCCTTGACCCTCAAGCACAAGTAGAGAATATATTAACATTGTGTGGCAAAACAGGAAGTTTATAGAGGAGTTATTAGAATTGTATCATAGCAAGAATCTCATCAGACCATTCCTGTGAAATTGAAGTATAATACATGTACAGAATGTATCGAATACATTTGACTTTAGGTGAGGTTGCCATCACATCAGTGTCCAATATTCATAGCTGCAGAAAGAAGTATTGGAAACCTAAGACTTGCAAGCTATCATTTCTATAAAGAGCAAGTGCTGTCAGTCCATCAATAAGTGCATAGTCTAGCCTCTAGATGAATGGAGGCAACTAGTGAAAGCTGCTCTTTTTCAAAAAAAATAAATAAATAAAAAATTCAAAGAGACTAGTGTCAAAAATTAACTTTTCATTATAAGGTCCAAATGACCAAAACTATTACTCCTCAACCAAAACCATGAGGAATGTTGGCATGGCTCTCCTACTATAATTCAGCATGGCATGGAGCGAAGCTCAAAGACAATTTGAACTTCTCATGGGGAGTGTTGGCATGGCACTCCTATAATGAAGCAGATTCCAAAACATGAAAAAAATCCAAGAATAGACATTAAGGATTAGAAACTGCACCTGCATGAAGGACTTCAAAATGGCGCAGCCACCCCAAACTTGAGTCATCCTCTATATCACTTTTCCGGTTATATCATCATTTGCGAAACTCTTCCAGGAATTTCTTGAGTAAACATCGTCCGTAGATGTTGATGCTGCGTTCCTTGTAGACAATGCTGGAGCACTGTATAATACAAAGCTTAGGAACATTCAGTAAACCACTTGGTAATGGAAATTGGAATGAGACGAGAGGATGTCATGCAAATAAAAACAAAATTCCTAAGAGTCAAAGTTAAAATTGGTCCAACAGAAAACGAGTAAATGCATCTATGAACATGAACGAGTCTATGTTGTGCAAATGCATCTATGAACATGAACGAGTAAATTATTCATGAAGGAGAATGTTGACCACCTGATAGGAAGATATTTGAAACGAGGTACTGTGGAGCAGCGCATAATATTTGATTCTGAATTTGTAGGTAGCTTTTGCACAGTGTCCATATGCATCCTATTAAGTTGCACAAAGAATCCAAAGAGGACAGCATGCCTAAGGTACGCCTGTCTCTCATTCTCCCACAGATAGGGCTCATACCTTTAGATAAATTAAAATAAATTCAGTAAGATAGGCAGATATCATTAACAGGTATAAATTACAAAATGAAATATTCAAGTGTGGGTGAAACAAAAAAAAATTAAAAATAATCCTGTTTCTAAGAAGTACTAAATAGCAAGTATCAGCTTCTTGTGCATATAGCAATTTCAACTGCATAAGCATGGCAATAATCAGGAACAAAATGATACCCCCAATCCCAACTATAAAACCACACCTGCTTAACTTTATAACCACAGTTCTCTAAAACGAGCTACATTTAGCTTTGTATAGAGTTATTTTATTGTTTAGGGGGGTCCAAGCAAACATAAGGACGTACAAAGGAAAGGACTATCTAAATGATAAAGTACCAATAAAAGAGGCTCTAAACATAAAATGATGGTTTGAACTCTTGTTATGTCTACCAAGAGAAGAACATATTCTTCTATGTATAAATAAAAAAGTTTCCTTCCATGTAGTATTCAGCATGAGTGTCAGAAGGACCACAAGGGATAAGTAAACAATTCAATCAACAACTCTTGATAAATTTAAGGAGACCCCTTAGAAAGAAATCTTAGTTCCTACAACTTACGTGAGCCAGTCTATGGGATCCAGCCTCTCAGAAAGGTGGTTTACCAACTGTTTTGTGTGTTCTGATACAACTGAATTGGGTTGCGGTGCTCTCCGCTTCCTTCTAAACGGAGTTTTTGCAGTTTCAGAAAACCCTTCGTTTGGATTCAGATTACCGCCAGACAGAATATCAGCAGCAAATTTCAAATCAAATAAAACTTGTAGAACACCCTTCTCTGAAACTTGACACCCACGACCTTCTTCAGCTAAGAGAAAATCCTCATAAATCCTAACAACCTATGCAAGAATAACGAAGGTTATAACAATGTCAGCGCAGTAATAAGAATAAAAAAACTAAATAGGCATCATTTAGGAAGCAGATATGTGTTACTTTGTATATGAACATAAAGAAACCAGTGTGTTCAGAAATAGGTCACAAGCTTTTGTATTCAGATGAGGAGGAGAACAGGCCTGAGACTGCAGTGGAATGTTGCACATCATTTGAGCAACATGTTTAACAAAATCGATACATACGGTACTCCTCCTACAGATATTTCGAGCAAGTCCTATTTTCCCCCTCAAAGAAAAAATTAAGTTTTTACAAGGCAAAAACTCAAAGTTACATTACAAAGAAACCCCTAGATATGTAGCCTAACAAAAGAGTCACTGATAGTGATACCTTATCAAAAAGCCTTCTCGCGAAGTTCTGAAGAATTGGCTTATCGAGCACATGGCCACCAACACGATGAATCTCTTCACATGCATAAAATAAGATCGATGTCACATACAATGAAGGCATCGAAGGGAGAGATATCTTCATCTCAGACTGGCTTTCAGTCGATTGTTCTTGTTGCTTAACTATGGTCTCCTCCCAACCCTGCCCAATAATTGGAAATAATTTAGAACATCAAATTACTTTCTTATGTTGTATCTTTCAGAGAAAAATGTTACTTTGATTTACAGGTTTTGACATATTCAAAGATAGTTTTTGTGTAAGGCATATTCACATAAGCCCCATTGTTTAACTAACTATAAGAAATGCAATTGCTCAAGGGTTCTCAGCAGAGTTATATGATCCTGGTTAACAGTAATTACTGAGAAATAAGTAGTGGTTAACCTCCCATTGGATAGGACGACCAGAAGATTGGTTTTCAAAAAAGTCACTTACTCTGACTGGAGCATTTGATGACAAGGCAACATCCCCTTTGAGGTTTCTTGAAAATATAGTTGAAAGTTCATCAGAAACCCATGATATCCACAGATTGTAAGCTCTGATACAAAGATCTTGGTTTGTCTGTTGTAATTCTTGAAGTTGTGAGCTCAACTTATCGTCTGTCCCAAATAAAGCAGTCGCTACCAGAGAAGTCTGTTTCCTGCTGGAATCAGGAGTTCTTCTTGCAGGACTATCTATCACTTCTGAGTCAGTAGCCACCTTAGTATGTTTCAATCCAATGGGCGATGGACTAGAGACAGCAGTCGTTACTTCACCTATCCATGACCTAGGTGAACCAAGCATGACAGGGATATGTTTAGCATGCTTCTGAAATGCAAAGAGAAGTCTCCCAATAAATAATGATCTCTCAACAAGTATAGCAGGAGAAAGTTTGGAAGCATCATCTTTATTTTTATTTTCTAGGTTACCATATAGGCAGTCGAGCTCATTTTTCAGTTGCATTAGTATGGTTGAAAGGCTTTCATAGCACTTGTTCTGTACATAAGGAGACAAATCCTTTAATCTCCGGTGTGCATTAGGGGACTCGAGGAAACTTAAGAGATCCTGTAGAACATTTTGACAGCAATTATCAACAGCAACTTTAATCCGCTGACTTCAGGGCCAAAATAAGTGCTGAGACAGCTATGGAAATCACTTTCCTGGGGCTGGTATGATTTGGAGCCGGAATAGAGCATAGCTTTTACCATTTGGCGTCATGAACCAAACCCTGCCACCATTTTGGAATTTATTCAAGTAATCTTGAGAATCAGCAAGATCAGCAGTAGGTTTTGCTATTGCTCGGACAGACTCCACAATGTCAACAAGCCCATTTAATTCATTAAATCGCAAGTCTATGATTCCTTTCATCCTCTGAACAAAAGCATGTTCAAATATGTCATCCCATATATCCGAATCTTCACCTAATACAAGCTCGTGCGTCCTTTTCCATGGTAACTCAATTTCAGACCCAAAAACACTCTTCAGCCACTCTAAACTGCCTTCCAAAACCTGCTTACCATCCATTGTCTCCCTTATCAACTTCTCAGCCAATGAGAGGTCATAACCACTGCCAATTACATCAATCAAGTACTGTCCATTAATCTTGCTTGTCATCTCCTTCCCACAATTTCTCAGCCAATCAGAACAAGTGCTCGAATAAAATCCCGGCCAAGCAATATCATGCTTGCCTCCAGCTTGTCCTTGAATAAATTCCACAGTTTAACTTCCTCATCGGGTTTGGTATGCCCCAAACAACTGAGAAACAGGCGGCGTATCCAGAATGGTTTTATAGAACAAAGGCATATCATTTAACACTTGCAAGAACAATTCCCCAACTTGGCATATAGTAATCTGAATTATCCTTAGAATATAACAGAAGACAGAAATTACTTCAGAACTATCAGCATTGGCATCACGACAACATGAACATAACTTCTGTGACATGATCGATTTTCTTGAATCTATGAACAGAGTCAAAACCTGCTTTGGCGTAAGTTCATCTATGATGGCAATAGCTGCCAGTGCATCAGCAAAGGCCCGGATCCCAAGATCCCCGCTCTGATCCAACAATCTCTCACGCCCCCTCTGAGAAATCTGAACCTTGAAGCCTTCCACTATTTGCCACTGGTGCTGCAACAGAGGGAAAGTGGAAAGGATATTCTTTTTCTCCTTAGAGTTTAGCAAGTTGAAATGCACGTGTTTTGCTCGGATGTAACGGGCAGAGGATTCAAGGAACATTGATTCATCAAGGCAACCCCAAATGTTTTCTGGGGTGTCCACAAGGTACTTGACACGGCAGGCAATTCCATAATCATGGGCTCCCACAGGCTTAAGAGAGTCACGCGGGACCTCGGAACATCAGAAGAAGACAGAGAGTAGAGGATGGAATCGTGGATGGCCGAGATATTCGCAGCAATGGACTCACCAGTAGACTTCATGGCGACAATGGAATCAGCAGAATCAATAAGATCTCTGTAGCGGTTACCAACCAATTGGCGGAGCTCCTCGCTCTTCTCCTGGATCAGCTTCCTGGTGGTCGCCTCCACATTTCGGATTTCCGAAATGGGCTTCATCCGGAACAAAGACTCAGCATCCTGATTCCAAGGAACACCACCGGTAGCAAGGCGGTTCTGGGTGGGTGTAGTGGCCATTGTTGCCTAGAAATGGACAGCTGAACTTATTCTCCACAACCGAAAATATCAACTAGAAGAATAAACAACGATAAAAACAATAACAAGCCCAAATTCAACACAACTCTTAAGAAATCTCTAACACTTTGTTCACTGCAGATTAACATACGTGCATTTGCTAAAACAAATTTATACTCCAAAATCATGTTTAAGATGCATAATTCGGATAAACTTACAGAATAAGAAGATTTCAGGGTTTAATCTAAATCTTAAAAGAGACCGCAAAGCAATTTGACGAAATGGGATGAAACTGAAACTACAATTCGGAATCGGGAGGCCCTGACCAACCGAATTTCTCGATCAAGAGATCAACAATTAGCGACCAAGAATTGGATCCAGCAGCTACGGCACCAATGCCATTACGATCAAGAGAGGATGGAGTAATCGATCACCGGAAGTAGTCGATCATTTAGTGCTGTTACAAGTAAAACACAGCAATTCAGGGTTCTCTTAAAATTCTTAGCTCGGTAAAATGATTAGATTGACTTGAGTTAGGAAGAGAAGAAGAATTATTAGCGGGATGAGTTTTGCCCTTTCGTCTCCAGATATGGTATTGGGCTCACTTGGTTTTCTAGTTGCGTTTCTGTGTGTGTTTTTTCTTTTTCTTTTCTTTTCTTTTTCATGAGAAGAGTAACTTTTATTTTTTAATGTTTGAATAAATAATTTAAAAATCGTGTAGGATGAACTCGAATTCATATTAACTACTCTCTATCATTAAAATAATGAGATTGTTTTGGGAAAACGTTTGAAAACATTCAAATTAGTATAATCTCTCCCCTTTATAAATCTTAAGATTTAGACAACATTTACCAACGAGCTATCACACCAAAACCACAAGAAGAAAAGGAAATAAAAAAAAACAAAAATTGATAGCAGAAGAATGACACCGTCATCCAACCGACCCAATGTCATCATCGCATGATCAACTCATCTTGTGTCGACACATGTTAATTAGAAGTTAAATACCACTAAAATCAAGAAAAAAAACAGGTTAAATACCACTAAAATCAAGAAAAAAAACAGAGCATTCCAAGAAATCTGCTTTTCAAGGTTAGCTTAAATTAAGATATGTTAGACTTACTTTAAAAAAATAAAAAAAGTCTGCATGTTTACTACTTAGTATTTATGTTATTACTTTTCGGTTTTAGCAAACTTTGCTTACTTTTTATTTAAGAGTTGATTTGCAAATTTCTTTTCCGCTCAAACTAAAAATTTGTTTCAATAAAAAATAAGCTGAACTTTTTTCTTAAATTTAAAAAGACAAAATTCAAAACATTCATATAACTAACATAATGTACCAATAACACCAGCCGCCGATTGACACGAATCAATATAGTAGCCAATTCCCATTTGAGTTTCTTGATTATTTTGTCATGTGCGCTGTCACACAATTTTTGAACGTGAATATTAACATATGTACAATGTAAACACATATATCACCTAGCATATTGATAATGCTATAATTATAGATGTCATGTCATATAGTAAGAGCCACAAGAGAAAACAACATTGCATCTCACAGACATGCACTATACAAGCTGGAGTTTAAGGAGAGCAAAATAATAATTTACAAGGTAGCCATACAACACAGTACAACGAGCGATGCTCAGTTTTCAAATATCGAATATGCGGGCAGTTTTGAAAGGACACCATCAATAAGGACACATAAATATGGTCCTTGCTTGCCTGGAGTAGCAGGCAAGAGCATGCCTTCTATATACCAAAAGTTGTAAGCAATGAGATCTGCAAGCAACATAGCAAAGTATGTGTTGTTTCTTGCAACGGTGACAAAAACCGTTTCCCCAGCCCATATACATGGAAGGAGGAGATATGTGTTGGGATTATTCCTCGGAGTCTTCGCTCACACTTACTCCGTCTTCCATTTCCTTCACTTTCTGCAGCTGCCTCAGTAGATCTAACCTTTCAGGTCCATATGTTGAAGGTATCTGCAGGCGACAAAGGCACTCGTCTCAGACTGTTTTTCATCAACCAAAGAGTAAGGGTTCATCTATACGTACCAATGATGGCACGTACCGTTGAATTGATGCCAGTATAGCAGCATGACCAACTGCAGTAACCTGCAACATATACGTCACGCATTATCATCAGTAAATGGATGAGAAGTTGAAGGGATGTCAAATAACTTCTCATAGTTAAAGCCAAATCATGAATCACTTATTAGGCTACTCAAGTCAGGGCAGACACCAAAAATATCCAGTAGAGGTAAATATCCCCGTCGCTTACAGGAATGAGCATAAGAACGCCGATCGGAATTACTGATGCCAAATCCGTCAACGTTCTTCGAAGAGCCTGTTTTTCTTTTTCCGCTAAGTCATCCCCTATTAGCATCCTCCTAAGCAGTCCCAGAGCAGCAGCAGTGTCAATTGCAAGAAGCTGAGTTCCTTGCAAGACATCCTGCTCATAGACGTAAAAGATTGTGTGACTTTAAAGTTTAACGAGAAAAATGAATGAAAAATTATCATGTAGAATAAGACGATAAATTAAATTGTCTATTGTTATAAGAGGTGTTTAGCTCATCCAGTAATATGCAAGACTCGGGATGTAGGATTCTATAGCATTTTCGAAATTCAGCATAACAGTAGCCAGCTTCAGAAGTATAAGGAAGATCCACCCATTTGATGGTTGATATTGCCTCGGAAAAAGGAATACTTTCAACTTCTTTGTCACATACCCAATGCTATTGCAGTCGACAGATTTACTAAGTTTATAATTCTCTCTCTCTCTCTCTCTCCCTGTTTTTCCCTTTTTCTTTGTTCAACAGAATGCCACTTCATCTCATATCTTTGACATGGAAACAAGCAACAAAATACATAGCAAAGTCTAACTATCAGATATAGAGGAGTGAGATATTCAAACCGTGCTTGTTTCTTTCAGTTTATACAGAGATTTGCTCAGACCAAAACCAGTCATAAGCTCCAGGCTGTTTGGCCAACAACTTACCCCTTATTACACTCTCTAAAGGAGAAGATTGCTTTGAAAGGCTGCACTAATACAATAAAATAAGTGTTATATTATAAGAGTTCCAAATAAGCCAGAACAGCTGTAACTGGGAACGGCAACCTTAGGGAGAACTAGAACTATCAAGATAAACCACATAAACAGAAGCTTGAAGAATGAATATGACAATGCCAGATTCTTTTGACCTCAGGTACACAACAAGACCTATCCATGATAAACAACATGAAATAGCAAACCACTGAGGTAAATAAAGAAACATAAAGGACAATCAAACACGACCTTCATACTCTTCCTTAGATTTAAATCAAACAATTGCTATAAATCATTTAGAAGCTACATAATCGAAATGGATATGCACCTCCTCTGTACAAATACATTGATATCTCTGTCTCTTCCATCCCCTCGAGATGAAATCTCACTTGCTGCTTGCAGAAGAGAGAATACAGATGCCTGAAAAAAATAAAAAAACCTTTAGACGATTGGGAAGCTAATAAGGAGAAAATAAGAAACAAACATAATCCCTGCCACACAATCAAGACTAATAGTGCAATCTCAAGTCTATTTCCCCAATGTATCAACACAACAAGTTTCTAATTTAGAATATAATGCTAACCTGATAAGCAAGTTCTTTAACTCAAACATTTTGTCCACTCCAAGTCAGGCAGTAGAGAACCAGGATATCTTCGACAAAGAGCTTTGTTCTTTAATAGCCAACTCAAACACCCTTGCAGCATCATGCAATAATTGTACCAAGCCAGTATTGTAGTCTTCATCTCTCAGAGACTGATTCAGTTTATACCTTATTTCCTCCATATCACTGTTGGATCTTGACTGAGAACTTCCATTGACTGTCACACCATCATCAGCAGAAGCCAAAGGCTGGAGACGATCTAGCCTTCTCAATTTGCAAAGGATGATTGACTGCTTCTGTAAATTGCAAATCTTGTAGCTAACACTAAGTTTACCATTTTCAAATCAGATATTCTTACACGACCTTTCTTCCTTGTATAACGCTGATTAAATATCAGCTGATCAAGGCCAATGACTTTTCTGCTAAAGAAATAGGCTTTGATTGGTTTAACTGGAGACCATGGACTGGAAGAGCTGCAAATGAAAGTGAAAGGATAAGCAACAATAACAAATTACACAATTACACAAAACACTTTACAAGCAATAATAATTCTATAGCAAATGAATAATGAATATGTCTCGCAATTTATCGATACCAACAAAATAACATACCTCTGAAGCCTATGTAACTTATTAGTAACATTGAGTGGCGACAGGCCCACACAGCAAGGTTAGGGTAAGAATCATTGAGTCAAAGTGGATTTTGTAATGATATAAAGACCTCATGTGTTTATCATGATTTGTGAGAGGAAATTTGGTTTTCGCGAAGTAGTTTTTCATTCTCAAAGGAGGTTGAGGAGCATATAAAACATAACGAGACTCAATACTATCAGACAGACATCTGCCTATGTTTTGCCACCAATGGCCAAAAACTATAATAAAATAACAAAATGGTTTGTGTGTCCTGCTATCCCAAAGCAGGCTTCACACTAAAAAAATCATTTCAACCTGCTCTCTGTTCGTGTTTGTTCATGGGAGACAACTACATCTGTAACTTCAAATTGGACAGTGACCCGTAACACGGCAACATATCCATCTTTTCCTTAAATGTAAGTGCCTAAGTGGTAGCGTCCATCAGAACAGTATTCTCCATTTTTATTTCTATTTATATATTTATCTTGAGAATCAGAGCTCTATTTCATAAACGAAAGTTAGTTTTTCCCCATTAAAAGAATAATAATAAACTAACATTATAAGTTTAACTACTATTAATTGGATTTGTGAGAATATTTGTCAGGTAGCTGCAACCATATCTCTACAGTGCTCTACACCCAATAGAAGCACAAAGTAACTACACAACGTTATTCTCACATGCCAAGACCATATCAATGCATTTCAATACAGTCTAATTCTTGTTAATTCTCATCTCAATTTACATTTCTTGGCAAACAAAGAACACACACGTCAACCGCTACATTGACTATTTAACTTAAGACCCTGGCAAAATAAAATCATGTTAATTATTATTAACGACATCATTCCGCGGAATTAAACCTACAGGCAGTGACGGATACGTTGGGCGCAGGGCCCATGGATTCCAACTTTTTCAAAATTATTACTATATATTACTATCTACAATATTAAACAATTCGTAGTAATAGCAGTTGGTAAGCGACTTTGTCTCCTGTTCGGTTGCCCACGGTTCGTATCCTGCGGGCTTCTTCTCATTTGTTTTTCGTAGGAGGAGATCTACTTTTGGTTAGTTGAACAATAATGTGTTTAGCGTTATTCCTCTTTCCCACTTTGGACTATTATCAAATTATTTGCTGCTTTAAACTCAGCCCAAAAAAGCAGTTTGCTTTTGTATTACTGTAGGAATTCCTTTTTCTTTTTTCTATAATTTATTTTATATTGATAAAATAAAATATATATGTAAATAATAAAATTATATATATAAATTAATAAAATCAATTCAATTTCTAAAATGTTATGATGAATTTATTATAATACTTATAGGTAATATTTATTTCAATTTATTTTAATAAGTTTTATATGTGAGTTAATTCTATATTTCATTGTATATTTGTAAGATAATACCATTTACAATATTAATATTTATAATTTTCTTATTATTTTAATTTTGTAGCTTATTTTTTAAGATATTATTAATTGATTGTTTAGTTATTTATAAGTTAATCGTATTATTTTATTTTACAAGATATTAGAACATAATGAAAAAAAATTAATATAAACAATTACCTCTATTCAAATAATATTGTGCTATTATTTAAATTAATATTATTTTAAAATTATTTTTAAAATAATATTTTATTATATTTAAAATTATAAATAATTGAGCCCAGGAGGATTTTCCTGGCTCAAATCACGCCTACAGGCTACAAGAAGAGCACCACTTCAAATTTTCCTGAGCTCAACTAAAACAAAAGATAAACTCTCAGCAAAATACTAATCCAAAAATAAAAATCAATAGATAAATAAACAAAAAAAAGAAGCCACTCTGAGCACTGATACATCATGAATACATTCCAGTTCCAAGCATGAATGACAGGAAAAACTCGCTACAATTTCATCATTAAATATATATTAAAATAACTGACAAAGAAGCAGCCTACTTATCAGAGCTGGATAGGGGAGTATCACAAGAAAATCAAAATCCACAGCAAATTACACAGAATTCTGGAGAAAAAAAATATAAAAAAAAAGAAGAAGCAGCAGCAGCAGCAGATCATAAGAATATGCAATATGTATATATATATATATATACCTAGAGGAGACGAGGCTATGGTGGCTGTAGACAATTTAAAATTGTTAGCAAATAATATCGCGCCACGTGTAAAATATAAATTAAATAATTAATTATATTTCTATTTTATTAATGGGATTTATTCCAAAATAAATAGATATATGGTTAATATTTAATTATATCGCAAATATGAGAACGATATGTGGTAACGACCTGGAGAGAAAGAATCACCCAAAGACCCACAAGCTCAGCCCATAAGCTCGGGCCCATAAAACTCGGGCCCACAAGCTCAAGCCCATAAGCTCAAGCCCAAAAGCTCAAGCCCATAAGCTTAAGCCCACAAGCTCAAGCCCAAGCCTAAGCTCAAGCCCAAGCTCAAGCCCATAAGCTCAAGCCCATGAGCTCAAGCCCAAGCTCAAGCCCATAAGCTCAAAGCCCATAAGCCCACTAGCCTAAATCTATAAATAGGGGGTGAAGGCTCTCATAATCAAGTTTTGAAGTGAAGTGAAGAAATCGAAGATTTGAAGAGCTCAAGACACTCGAAGAATCCTCTGCGAAGCATTCTCCGACACTCAAAGTCTTCTTCAAGCATTGAAGGCGTTCTTCGTGCAAATCATCGCGTTCATCCTCCAAATCATTCCAAAGTTGAAGATCTTCAGGCGTTCTTCAACATTTCAAATCAAACCGACGTTCGATCTGAAAACAAGACTGAAGTCCTTCAGATCAACATCGTCAAATTCAATCTTCAAGTCAAGGAGATCAAGGAACTACATCCTCTCCAAACAACTTAAAGAAAATTCGAAGATCATTCAAGAAATCCATATCGAAGAGAAGAATCAGAGGATAACTAGAAGATCGAATCCACTCAAACATATCACATTCAAATCAAATTGATTTTGTATACAATTTTGTATTTATAAAATTTAAATACAAAAATTTGTGTTAGAAATTTTGGCACGCCCGGTGGGACATCTCTACCTCTCATCTCTACTCTTCACCAAAAAAAATATTGAACGATGTTCACCCAAAAACATGCAACCAAGGACACTTCAAAAGCTTCTTCAGAAAGCATTGGCGTTATCACACGAAGCAAAGCCAAACAACTTCAAGAAGCTTCAAAGTCACCTTTGCGAAGCGAGCAACACATCGCCACCCCGAATGAAGAAAGTGTTGGCTCGAGAGGAGCTTCACATCCCTGTTGCAAGATCCATCACAAGTTACCCATTTGAGGCGCTGTGATGATGACAAACACCTCCACCATGGAAGAACAACTTTCAAATCTTACAAGGTGGTTGAATCTCTAAACAAACACATCCAAGAGCAAGATGCTCGGTTACAAAACTCGAGAGGGAAAAGGTGGAATCAAGCCGCATCCATGGCGAGGAAAATGAACACAACGATGATGAAGAAGAAGGCGACGAGCAAGAAACTCATGATGAGAAAATAAATGGAAAACATATTCAAATATCTTCGATGGTTTCATCAAAGCGAGACCACTCGAGGAGTTCATTGAAATAACAATGAAGAATGTAATCGTGGAAATTCTAAATCATCCTTGATTTACTCCAAGCCTTATACTCAAAGAATTGACAACTTGAGAATGCCACATGGTTATCAACCACCCAAATTTCAACAATTTGATGGTAAAGGTAATCCAAGACAACATGTAGCTCATTTTGTCAAAACGTGCAACAATGCCGGAACATTTGGAGATCGTTTGGTCAAGCAGTTTGTTCGCTCGCTCAAAGAAAATGCCTTCGATTGGTATACGGACTTGGAATCAAACTCACTTAACAGTTGGGAACAGCTGGAGCATGAGTTCCTCAACCGCTTTTACAGCACCAGAAGAACAGTGAGCATGGTGGAACTCACGAGTTCTCGTCAGTTCAAAGAAGAACCGGTGATTGACTATATCAATAGGTGGAGAAATCTATGTCTAAATTGCAAGGATCGATTGTCTGAATCATCCGCTATTGAAATGTGCATTCAAGGGATGCATTGGGGCCTGCAATACATCCTACGAGGAATCTAGCCTAGAACATTCGAAGAATTGGCAACAAGAGCCCATGATATGGAACTAAGTATGGCAGCAAGTGGAATTGATGGACCGCCGATCCAAGAACCTCGCAGGTTCAAAGAAAAACAAGAATTTAGAAGGGGGACAAAACCATTTGAGAAAGCGCCAAAGAAAGAATCAATGGCGGTAAAGGCAACGTCTGTCAAGTTCATAAAGAAGGATGCCGATAAAGAGAACAATCAAAGTACATCTCAGGAGATGGGGCAGAGAAGATCGACCCTTAAAGAAATGCAACAAAAGCAATACCCTTTTTCTGGATTCTGATGTCTCTGGAATTTTCGACGACCTGCTCAGAGAAAGACTCATCGAATTGCTTGAGATGAAGCGGCCTAACGAGGCAGGGCGAAGTGATGATCCGAAGTACTGCAAGTACCATAGATTGGTTGGACACCCCATACATGACTGTTTCATATTCAAGGATAGAATCATGCGCTTGGCTCGAGAAGGAAAAATATATCTTGAAGAAGACAGTGCAGCCGTAAATGTTCTCACTGCTGATATCAGTGACATAATAGAAGGTATTGCAGCTCTATACGACGTGGATGATCATGCGAGGAAACAAGTTGAGTCAAATGTTATTGAAGATGAAGATGTTTGGGCAATTACATTTTCCAACGAAGACCTGCAACTTGGATCTACGTGTCATAATAGACCATTGTTCGTAAGTTGCTTCACTCATGAACAGAAAATCAATAGGGTTCTCATCGATGGAGGATCAACAGTCAACATCTTGTCTTTAAGAACGTTGAAGCAACTAGGGATCCAAGAAGATGAGCTAGCTAGCAGCCGGTTGATGATTCAAGGATTCAACCATGAAGGACAAAGAGCCCTTGGCACCATAAGGCTAAATTTGTTGATGGGCGACATGAGATCATCTGTACTGCTTCATGTAATCGACGCCAAGACATCTTACAATATGCTTCTTGGTCGTCCATGGCTACATGAAAATGGCGTCATCCCTTCTACATTGCATCAATGCTTCAAGTATCAGCAAGATGGTGTTGTGAGGACAGTAGTTGGCGATCAAAAACCATTCACAGAAGCCGAGTCATACTTTGCTGACGCCAAGTATTACATGGTAAAAACAAGCCCTACAAAAAATGAAGGTGAGAAACGACATGAAGAACCTGAGTCCAGTCAAAAGGGAAGGAAAGAAGCATATTCCCCGAATATAGAAGGATTCACCATGCCTTTAACAAAAATTGACGCCAAGAGGCCAGTTCCTCAACCACTTGGAGGATTTGTTCGACCAAAGCAGAGCAGTTCCACAGAACATGGAGAATTCTCAAGTAATGAAATTACTAAACACTTTGGGCCCAAGGCATACAAGCTCCTCGTTAGCGCTGGATACAATCCTCATGAAAACACCATGTCAAAGCTTCATTTGAAAAAGAATGACCACACGGTCCAAAAACCTAAAGCGGTTGAATTCACCACTCAAAACCCCATCCATCGCCATCAAGAGGCTACCACAAATTATGCATGTGAAAAGGGAACTGAATAATCCTCCATCAGAGAGAAGACTCAAAGGGTATCCGTCTTCAAAAGAATAGGTAAGAAGGAAGTCCAGCGAGTATCTGCTTTCAAAAGACTTGGCAAACGTCCGGGATCAAGGCAAGACATAAAGAAAGACAGTAATACCCCACTGATGACTCAAAAACTAAGAAGTTTGATTCCTTCTCGCATGAAGAGGCGCACCACATTACTTGTGACATGTGGGAAAGAACTAAAGGCCAAGAGGACAACTGTCGTCTTCACACATGTAGCTGAAGATGAAGAAGATAGAGAAAGTATAGGTTCATCTTACTATGTCACTAATGACGAACATAGAAATGAGCAAGTCGTCACATCAAATCACATCACTTCATGTGAGGAAGTGGCCATTGAGGAAGAAGACGCTGAAATAGCTCCTCAACAATTCGAAGAAGGAGTCAAGTCTACTGTTGATGAACTGAAAGAAATTAACTTAGGCTCTGTTGATGATCCACGACCTACTTACATCAGCGCATTGTTGACTGTCAGTGAAGAACGCTTATACATCGAACTACTCAAAGAGTTCAAAGATATATTCGCGTGGTCGTACAAGGAAATGCCAGGATTGAGCCCACAAATAGTTGTGCATCGCCTAGTTGTCAAAGAGATCTTGACACCGTCAAGCGTGCTCAACGTCGATTTCGACCAGAGTTGGTCCCTTTGATCGAAGCTGAAGTGAACAAGCTCATTAACGTTGGATTCATTCGAGAAGTCACATACCCAACATGGATTTCAAGCATTGTTCCGGTAAGAAAGAAAAACGGACAAATTCGTGTATGCGTTGACTTCAGAGACCTAAATGAAGCATGCCCCAAGGATGACTTCCCACTCCCTATTGCCGAATTGATGATTGATGCCACAACAGGGCATGAAGCATTGTCCTTCATGGATGGGTCATCAGGCTATAATCAAATCCGCATGTCACCAAATGATGAAGAACTAACGGCATTCCGTACGCCTAAGGGTATATATTGCTACAAGGTGATGCCATTCGGATTGAAAAATGCCGGCGCTACTTACCAGAGAGCAATGCAGAAGATATTCGATGACATGCTTCACAGAAACATTGAGTGTTATGTGGATGACCTGGTGGTGAAAACCAAAAGGCAAAAGGATCATCTGCAAGATTTAAGGATGATGTTTGAACGGTTGAGAGAGCACCAATTAAAAATGTGCATTCGGGGTCAAGTCTGGAAAATTTCTTGGGTTCATCGTCCGCCATCAGGGAATAGAAATTGAACAGGCAAAGATCGACGCCATATTGAAAATGCCTGAACCTCGAAACATCCATGACTTGAAGAGTTTGCAAGGAAAGTTAGCCTACCTGCGAAGGTTCATTTCAAACCTAGCTGGAAGATGTCAACCGTTCAGCAGGATCATGAAGAAAGGTGTACCATTTGAATGGGACGAATCGATGCAGCAATGCTTTCGAAAGCATCAAGTCTTATTTGATGAGATCTCCCGTCTTAGCAACACCCGTGGCAGGCCGTCCCTTGATCTTGTATATTGCAGCTCAAGAACGTTCCATGGGGGCATTACTTGCGCAAGAAAATGAAAATGGGAAAGAGAATCGTTATATTATTTGAGCGAACAATGACGCCAAATGAATCAAGTATTCCCCAATTGAGAAGTTGTGCTTGGCTTTGATATTTTCCATCCAAAGTTGAAGTACTACTTTCAAGCTCATACAAGATCGACTAATCTCGAAAGCAAACCCGCTGAAATTCGTGATGTCAAGACCCGTCTGTCGAGATAGACTTGCGTTGGTATCTTCATTACAACATTCGAGATTACTTATGTTCCTCAGAAAGCTGTCAAAGGACAGGCACTAGCTGATTTTCTAGCAGACCATCCGATCCCTGCGGAGTGGGAATTGAGTGATGATCTCCCAGATGAAGACGCGCTTCAAATAGAGATATCGTCTCCTTGGACAATGTTCTTTGATGGGCGTCTCATAGAAGGGGCGGTCTTGGCGTTGTGTTTGTATTGCCTGAAAGAGAGGTATTGCCATACTCTTTTACCTTAACCGAGAATTGTTCAAACAATGTAGCAGAATATCAAGCGCTTATCCTCGGTTTAGAGATGGCGATGGATACAAAAAGGCTACACCTAAAAGTATACGGAGATTCCAAGCTGGTGGTGAATCAAATACTTGGATCATATGAGGTCAAAACCGAATTGCTTCCATACGTCAAGTATGCCCAAAGGATCATCGGATGGCTGGGGGACGTCGAGCTTGAACATGTCCCAAGAAGTGAAAACAAGCAAGCAGATGCACTAGCAAAACTTGCATCTACAATAGCCATGTCTGAAGGAGAAATACATATACCGATATGCGAAGTTGGGTAGTGCCACGATTTTGAAAATGAAGATGGCAGAGGAAATGAAAGCGATGTCGTTGAAGTCTTTGAAATTGAAGAAGAAGATTGGCGCCAATTGATGATCGACTATCTGAAACACGATAAGTTGCCAAACGACCCACGTCGAAGAATCGACATCCGGCGACGTGCTACTCGCTTCATACTCTTCAAAGATGTACTTTATAAGCGATCTTTTGAAGGAGTCTTCTTAAGATGTTTGAACAATGAAGAAGCTGCTAAGGCCATGGAAGAAGCACATTCTGGTGTGTGTGGCGCCCATCAATCAGGACCAAAGCTACACTTTCGAATCAAAAGGATGGGTTATTACTGGCCAATGATGGTGAAAGATTGTATGGATTATGCGCAGAGATGCCAAGCTTGTCAATTCCATGCAAACATCATTCATCAACCTCCTGAACCACTTCACCCCACGATAGCTTCATGGCCATTTGATGCTTGGGGCATGGATGTCGTAGGACCTTTGACGAAATCATCGGGGCATCTATATATCTTGGCATAACGGATTACTTTCTAAATGGGTGAAGCTCGCTTTAAAAAAGTAAAGAAAGCATTCTTGATTTCATCAAAGCTCACATCATCTATCGCCATGGGATCCTCGCTATATCATCATCGACAACGGACGCTTTTCGATAATACATTGATAAACAAACTTTGTGAGAAGTTCGATTCAAACAAAGGAAATCATCAATGTATAATGCACCCGCCAATGGTTTAGTCAAGCTTTCAACAAAACCTTGTGCAAATTGTTCAAGAAAGTAGTGTCCAAATCAAAGCGAGATTGCACGAGCGGATTGGAGAATCACTATGGGCATACCGAACCACTCACGGGGCCCCACAAGCGAATCCTTACTCTAGTGTATGGTGTGAAGTCGTTATTCCCTGAACAACAAATTCCATCATTGAGAATCGCTATTCAAGAAGGCTTAAGCGAGGAAGAGAATGCTCGTTTTGCCTCGAAGAACTAGAAGCTCTAGACGAGAAAGATTGGAAGCCCAACAAAGGCGGAATGCTACCAAGCTCGTCTCTCAAGGGCTTACAACAAAAAGTGCGCAACCAGCTCTTTTCAAGTTGGAGATTTGGTGCTTCTTTGTGAGAGGCCAATTGTTACCACACATCGTGTTGGTAACAAGTTCATATCAAGATGGGACCGCCCATATGTCGTCAAGGAAGTGTACACCAATGGGGCATACAAGCTGATTTCAGAAGACAATGTGAGGATCGGGCCCATCAATGGTAAGTTTTTGAAGCGCTACTATCCCTGAAATGTAGCAATGAAGACATGTATATATGTACATAGATCAAACGAAAAAAAAAAAAATGAAGAAAACCAAAAGTCAAAAAAATTGAGAAAGCAAGAAAAATCAACAAAAAGAAGCTGCCATGCTCCATGAAGCACGAGCTTAAACTGCACGTCACTATAAAAGAAAATCAACAAAAATGAAGACACCTCCATGATGCACGAGCCTAAACTACACGTCATGCCAAAAAAAATCAAGACAGCTCCATGACGCACGAGCCTAAACTGCATGTTACTCACGGCGGCGTGAGTATAAACTGTGCACGACACTTCCCTCATCAAAAAATCCATAACCTTTTGAACTACGTTTTGACTTGATCCCTTCCAAAAGGGTACGTAGGCAGCTTAGAAATTTTCTAAGTTCAGTCATGTTTAGTAGTTGTCTTTTAAGTCTGAAGTTAATGTTTCTGGTTGATTATGCAAACCAAAATTTCACTTGTGTTTAAAAAAAAAGTCGAAATGAAAAGCAACTCATATGCATTCAAAACAAAAGTAATAAATGTTTCGTTACAAACCATCAGAAAATAGAGAATGCAACAAAAAGAGAATGACAAACTAGGCTATGCCTAAGCAAAATGGTCTTGATCCTCCAAAGCTTTCTGAGCAGACTTCAAAAGAGACTCTGAAGTCTTCAAGTTCTCTAGTGCTTCATCATCAATGGGGCATCCTTGAGTCTGACGATTTCCTCAAAATCCTCGATTTCTCCACAAATAGTTTGAAGAAATGCACGATCCTCCTTCAATGACAATGTTAACTCATCCTTCCGCTTCTCTAATGCAGCAAATTCCTCCTCAAAAGATGCAATACGGCTAACCACCTCATTTTTTTTTGGATTGGGCATCACGAAAAGAAGTCTCGATCTTCTCCAACTGCTGTGCAGAGCTCTCATCAATCTCGTGAGACACCGATCGTGCCCTATCAAATGTTGTAGCTCTAGAAAAGAGCATATCAACACTAGCCTCAAGGTGAGGTATGTCTGAACCGAAAAGAGTCTTCATGAGAAAAACCCCATTTCGTAGCTCATCTTCAAGCGACGACAATGATTCAACTTGAGTTCTCAAAATTTTATCTCGAAGCTTGCCCCAAATCTTCTGAAGACATACTTTAAGCTCGTCGTCGATCATGCTCTTCACATTGAACTCGGAAACAGCTCCTGATCGAGGTACGAACCCAACCTTCGCTTGCTCACTAGGAAGAGAAATGCGGGGATAGCGGACTCGGTGCGAGCACGACTATCCTGTGAGCTCGTATCATCCACAGTCCCAAAGACTTCCTTCACCACCTGAGAAGAGCATACATTAGAATAAGAAACAGCAAATGGATGAAATAAAAAAAAAAGTATTAAAAAAAAAAAACCTCGCTTGCATATGCATCCATCCGAGCATGATCATCCATGGTACAATTCTCAACAGTGCCTGAAGGATCAACATTCTTCTTCTTCTTCCAATGACGCTCCACGCTGCTACTAATAGAATCATCCAAGGAGATTGGAATCGGGGTCACTTTCCGTTTGCCATCGGAAGAGCCAACATCCCTGCTCAGGTTCTGTTCGGGAAGATCATCAAATGCAAGATGATCTGAAGCTATGAACCTGCTTCAAATGAATTCCTAAAGGCCCGATCCCACCAAACCTTGAAATCACCAAGAAAACTTCTTCATACTTGAAGTCACACTTGGAAAAGTAGTCGCTGATCGTGACTCATGCAACAAACATATCCGACCATATTTAAGTCCATCTTCTAAAGAAGCTCTTGGATATTTTGATTAAGGACACCGGGGTGGTGCGATAGTACCCAAATGGCGATCAAACGATGCGGGCTATATGGTTCCACTATGAGTGATCATCTAACCCACGGACTAAGTAGTTAGACCGAATGGCCATGAAGAAGCATCTCTCGACGCCTCGCCTTTCCATCATCAATATAGGCAATGTCTTCGTCCTTGGCGGAGGTGCAACTCAAGAAATGAAATCCCATCGTCGAATCCGCCACGGACCTCAGAGATCATAAAATCTCGCACCACCGACCCCGAAAATTGGACCATCTTGGGAATACAAAAGTTACGCTCAAGAGGAAGTGGTTTTAAAATAACATGCCATCCAACTATATACGAAATGGAAAGGCAGGGTGGCTCGGACTCGAGAAGGCTCTGTAGAAATGGAGATAGTATTGAGCCCTTTGAAAATGCTAGCCAAAATCGGAACTGCAAGTGATACCTTCTTCTGGCTCGCCATCAGACTCGCCACCTTGAATGTGGAAGGCCTTATCAGATTGGCATCGCCACTAGGTAAAACGAATGCACATAGCCAGCAAGAAATGTAAGCAGCCAAGTGCACTTCCTTCCAATGCTTCTCCTTTACTCCAAGTCGGGCAAAAAGACTTATCTCCTCGGAGTTCCATGGTTCATGAACTCCAAAAACACCAGTAGGGTTATGGGTCATCTTGGAACACGTCGACTTCTTCTCTTTACGTGGAGGAGGCGGCTGATATCGGGGACTTTTCTTCGACCAAAGCCTGACCCAATCCTCAATCGTGACAAAGCGGCTCGAGTTTGCATTACCACCATTCTTGAGAAGATGATAAGCATGGAACAGGTACTTGCAACTCGCAGGAAGAAATAGTCTCTCCATCGATCGGTGCCGATAAGCTCTCTTGTCTGGGCTGTCTCTTCATAAAATATTCCATCCATTTGGAAGCCGTAAAGAAAGTGAAGATCCCATAATGAGATCGAGAGTTCGCTTTGAAGAAGTGATCAAAGTATTTGTTACGAACACCAAGCCTCACAAAATGCCTCGACTACTTGGTATTGTGGTCATATGTAAACAATGAAGCAAAACCGGATCGTAAATGCCGTCTTGTGAAGTTCCTCCGAAACCGGCTCATGACATCTTCACTCCATTCCCAATAGCCTCGGATGTAGCGAAATTCTCCAAGAAATTCCACAGTCCTTCCCCATTTGGCATGACCTCAAGAATACGTCGACTCACGATCGACAAAAATCGACCTCTTTATCGGGCGATGATAAGCGGTGAATAGTCAGTGTGGATGACTTGGTCACGTTAATCCTACTAGTCCACCACGACTTGTGAAGAGGATTTGACAACTTAGGCGAGGGTTTGCAAAGCGACCAATTATCGGTTTAAAAATCACGAGGACGCTGTGCCTGTTCTTGTTCTTCGTCATTCAAGATCAATAAGTAACCTTGTTGAAAGCGAAATATCTACGAAATGAACCATAGCTTGTCATGGAAAACAAGGATAAATTTTCAAATCACATCAAAGCTACAAATAAATGAGTAAGTTAGCTTTGCAAAAAATAATAAAAATAAAAATAAAAAGAGGATAAAAAAAGCCCACACAAAAAAAGGGATGAAAAGCCCAAATCCACAGCCCAGTCAAATTAAATTACCAAAAAAGGCCCAATCTTCATCATTCCCTATTTGCCTCTCTCGGCCCACACTTTGCCAAACCCATTTTCAATTCAGCCCAAACCCATTTTCTTTTCAAACACAAATCCTATCCCTCTCTTCCCCACGCGTCTCACTCATATCTCTCTCTCTAAACACACGCGTACACACACAAATCCCCCCATATCCCACACTCTCTTTGACTCTCTCTAACCACACGCAAACTACATATCCATACACAAATCTCACAATCTCACGCCTCTCTCACACTCACAATCCTCTCACCCATCTCTCACGCATCTCTCACGCATCTCCTCCCTTCGCATCTGGTTGCCACCCTCAGCACGCACACGGCCCTTCCCCTTTCTCGGAGAGTCGCCGTCGTTACTGCACATGTCCAGCGATGCGACGGCGCCGGCACAACCAGCCGTTTGCTTCGTCCTCCATTTCTCCCTCGATTCTCTCCTTCATACACACATGCGCGCGTCGCCATCTTCCTCGGCGACATAGCCATCGTCGAAGTCGCAGCCTTGCGTCAACATCATCCTCGCGCCACCATGAGCAACAACACCGTTGCACCTCATTGCTGCCAGGTTCAATGCGAATCTTCTCTCTCACGCCAATGGTGCAGCCGCTCCCAAACATCTACCTCGCCACAGCTCACCGAGATTCCACCACCATCGTCGTCTCGTTCACACCGCGTGTAGCTACTAGCACGACGCCGACCTCATCGTTGTAGCTCATGCATCCCGTCGTGTGATAAGCCTCATTTTTACATGATTTATAAGGCTATATTCGTTTCGTTTCTAAGTGATAAGTGATCTTTTGAGTTGTCTTTTGATATATTTATGTTTACCTTGGAAGATATTATGCCGTGTGTATTTCATGTCATTTTAGCATAGGTTTTAATGTCAAAAAGGTGGATCACGATAAAGAGGAATCAATAGCCCAGTCGCGAGCTCATGCGAAGAAGAACTGTTTGAAAACGACGTTGAATATGATGAAATGGATTTGACAAGGATGGATGTACAAAGTTGACTATGTTAAAGAGCATCTCAATAGGAGTCCGTAGGCACAAACGGATTGTAATTTGGAGTCCGGACGAGAGAGAACGGAGGCGAAGCAATAAGTGGCGTGCAGCCGAGAAAAGACGATTCGCGAGTTTTGCTCGCGACCTAAGGTCGCAAGGGCAAAACTCATGAGAAATCATGAATTTTCAGCAATTTGAGACACCTAGTCCATGTATACTTCTAATCCGAGTGTAATAGGATTGAATCAGAGTCAGAATAGGATTGAATCAGAGTCAGAATAGGATTGGGGAATTTATGAAAAAATGGAGCTTGGGTTTTATTATAAATAGGGAGATAGATCAGTAGTTTTAAAAACACCATTCCAGAGCAGAACACAAATTCTTCTTTATTTTCTTTTGCAAGTTCTTTTCCCGTTTAATTTAGTTTAGCTTTTTCTTTAAGTATTTTCATTCCAATTTCATAGTTTAGTATTAGAATTCAGAATTTCTTCCGGATTCAAGTCGCTACAATTGTTCTTCGTGGATTCTTACGGTTTTATCTATCTATCTTAATTTATGTTTTATTTAATTATTTATTGCTTTGGTAATTTAATTATGCGTAGCTAAAATTCGTCTTGATCCTAGGGTTTGCATGATTCGATCCTATATGTTGTGATTTACATTATCGCTATTTACCTTCCGTGCATTAATTCATGATTCTTGGTGCTTATTTATATGTGTTGATTTGATCAATCTTGATGCATATCTAGTTGTCGGTTAATTATGAAATTGTATTAATTGTCAATCGATCTTGAATGCATGATCTGAATAAACGCTTGAGTCGTGGTGAGATAGGATATTCGTAGGAAGCATATTCTTAGTGATCCTTTTGGAGTTACTTGTTTTCACCTAGAATAGTAGGAAAACTCGTAATCTCTCGCCGCAATTGTCGTGAATGAAGTTGTTGGTATATATGTGATCTTCCATCTTATGCGGATTAAAATTGGCTAATAGGAACCGGATAAACATATGTTGTGGATAGGATTAATGCATCCCTGTGGTTGACTTCATATCTGCTTTTATCTTCCGTGTGTTTATTGCTTTGTTTTATTTTACGCATGGTTACGCTGCTTTGGATTAAATTAAAAGCCCTTAAAACCTTTCACCCAATTTTACGTGCTCGAATAATGATGAATTATCGTTGAGCTAACACGTGTTTTCAGTATTACAATCCCCATGGATACGATACTCGACTTACCTTCTATATACGCCTTTACGTGTGAAAAGGGGCGATCAAATTTTGGCGCCGTTCCGGGATTATTAAGATTACATAGAAATAATTTGACGATTTGGATTTATTAATTCAAGTTCTATATTATATTATTTATTTTTGTTACCGAGTGAATTCTCTCTTTTCTCGGGTAGTTTATGCGTCACAAGATCTCGGGGACCTCACGAAATATTACTAGATCCGAGATCGAAAGCTCTCAAAGGAGAGCAGGGGCGAGAGAAGAGACGGGCTGCAATGGCGGCTAATCCACGAACAGGGCATTCCTCCCGAGCAAGCCGCACGCATGTTAGTCGATTTTGCGAGATGCTGGCGCCGGATGGCGAATATGGGACTCCTAGTCCACTGCTCCGAGACGAGACCTCCGAATTATATGTATCGACCTCCCACCGAACAATTCAAGGAGGCGGATGGGGCCCTAAGTCAATGCAAACAACTTCGAGTTAAAGCGGCCCTAATCGGCATGGTACAAGGAGAAGCGGTTTGGGGATGAGTCGCGAGAGGACCGAATGCACATCTTGAGACATTCCTCGACATTTGTGACACCATCAAGCAGAATGGGGTGCCACAAGACACGATTCGGATGCGCATGTTGGATTCTCTCTGATCGGCGAAGAGTGGTTCAAGAGTTTGGACCGCAGGCATAAGCAGTTGGGGATCTTATAAAAGTTCCTCTCAAAGTATTTTCCATGACCAAAGCCCGGAAAATCATCGTCGAGATCTCCCACTTCTCTCGGCTAGGAGATGAGTCATTGTTCGAGTCGTGGGAGGCGATTCGGGGCCTATTGAGAAAGTGCCCACAACACGGATTCTCCAAAGAATGAGATCACGCGGTTCTCTGATGGTGACATGGCGTCTGAGGAGCATAGTGGATGCGTCGGTAGGTGGATGTTTATTGAATCGTCGTGTAGAGGAAGCTAGTCGCATCATAGAAGAGATGGCGACAAATAGTTATCAATGGCCAGCGGAGAGGCATAATAGTTAAGCGGCGGTGTCGAGGCGATTCAAATCTGACGGTGATGAAGCAATTCACTCTTTTGAAGAGTCGGATCGAGGCGAGAAGAGGTCGACCACATCAATCGGAGGAATCATGGAAATCCGGCATACAATGCAAATAATGAAATCATCCAAATTCTCGTCATGACTGATAATTTTCAACGACCTCATGGTTTCTCGATTCGAATGGGTGATTCGAGAGACGAAGAAGCCGAGTCCAGAGGACATGATCTGTGATTAGTTGTAAGCAACCAACAATTGACGACGAACGAACTCATTTATAAGCAACACCGTGTAGTAACCCGAAAGTTTTAAGTCTTAGTTAGTCCCTAATTAGGGATAATTAGAGGTTTAAAAAGTATTAAATTCTTAAGAAATTATAAAGAAGTGCATAATGGATTATTAATCGATAGAAATTGATTATTTCTTAATTGAAGAATATGAGATTTGAAAACTTAGAGAATAATTAGAAATGAGTTTTATTATGATAAAATGTGAATTTTGTGATTATAAATATGTGTTGAATGAAAATGCTATTAAATAAAAATTATGCTATAGAATGCATTAATTATTTTTATATAGAATTTTCTTATGAAATGAAATGAATTATTGTTCAAGCCATTAAATGACTTGAATAAATTTATTTTATTATTATCTAGTGATGAAGGAATTATTTTTCATGATTTTCGAAATTTAAGGAAATTAAGTGTAACTAATTGAATTTTAACATATGAAAGAATTTAATTTATGTTATATGAATTTAATTTCAATCATGGATATAACTTGTTTTAGGATTTATTAATCATTAGAAATATAGTTCTAATAATTAAAATATACTAAGGTATAACCTTAGTAAAAGTTGAGGTGAAATTATAAATTTATGGAAATTTGTGTCTAATGTTAATTAAATGAAAACAAAATGTACATGAAATGTAAATTAACTTTCTAGAATTTTCAAGTAACATAAGAACATCATCTTCCTTATTTTTCTTCAAACTTTCGGTAATACACACTAGCACACACTAAAATTTTATTTTCATATTAAATCCATATTTAAGTGTGAAATTTGTGGTAATTCACTCCAAGCAAGGTAATTACTTCATTTAACTTAAGTTTTCATTGTTTAAATTGATATATATGATCTTCTATGATCCTATTATTTTCGAAAATTAGGAAGTATTGTTTATGATTGATTTGTTTAATTTTGTTATGTTTATTGAATTAATTATGTTTATGAGGCTTAATTAACATATGCCATGGATTTAAATTCCTTAAATTCATGAAGTTGAAAATTAAAGAATCCTCCATAAACCCTAAATTTTATATATGAATGATATGTTATAATTTGGTTGAATTGGGTTTAAATATATACTTAGGAATGATTATAAACATCATATGATTAAAGAAATTGAAAGTTAAATCATGTTTATTAAGAACCTAAATTTTAGAAAATTAAGGATGAATAGAACTTAGGGATTTTGATTTTATTTGATCTATTTGACATGATATTTATGCTTTAGGATATGAATAATGCATAATATGAATTCAAGAATTTAATTAATGCATATGAATAAAGTTGGAATTTTGAAAATTAAGGGGATATCTTGAACTTGATTTCTTGATTTTATTTGTTGTATTTGATGTGATATTTGAGATCTATGATGAAAATAATGTTTAAGTTGAATTTATAAGAATTTATGGACATGAAGTGTGAAAATTAGAAAATTAAAGTTTAGTATAAAGTATGATTTTATGTGATTAATTTGGGTAAGATTTGAATGGACTATGAATTAGTGGTCATTGATGCTAAATGAGTATAATTATGAAATATTTGATGTTAAATGGAATTTAGAGTGTAAAACTCTTGGAATTTTCTATAAGTGTAGTTGAAGGGCATTAGCGGATTAAAGTGCAAATGAATAAGTTTAACCTTGTTTTAAGTTCCTAAATGCATATTTAAATATATGGTGATGATATTAAGGAGTTTGGGATGAAATTTGATGAGTTTGGATTACTTGGGTTACTCGTATTATAAATGTTACTCTGCTAGAAATTTCGGTAGAAATTTTATTAATAAGACATTAAAAGGAATTAAATAATAGAATTATGATAAACAAGTGAAATGTGGTTGCTTGATGTTGTTTAACTTCTTTGATCATAGCATATTATATAGTATTTAATAATTAGATTATTATGGAATAAGTTATAAAGTAATGAAATAAGTTTAATCTAATTCTAGATTAGTTAAAACTAAGATTTAGTGATAATATATTTTAATGTATAAGAAAGGTTACTAAATTGATAATAATTTTATGTTATAAGGATCGAGTGGGCGAAGGGGCGTGAAAAGTGAACAATTTGAAAAGATTGAGTAAAAGTTGACTACTATCCGGTGGGCATTTCTTAACTATATTTTAATGGCTCGATGAATTGTTTATTCTCGAAATGAAAGTGCATGATTTATAAATGAATTGACTTGCCTATTTTAGCATATGCATTATGCTATCTACGAGATCATAGGCGACGTCGGGCTTGTCTTGGATGAGCTCCTCGATGCAGTCGTGTGTACCTGAGTGATCGGGAGCCTTGGGACCGATCAAGGTATTGAGAGGAGGCTACCTCTCGGTACCTAGAAAAAGCGTGAATATGGTATCCGTGAGCGGGGAGCCTACGGGACCAACACGGAAAGATTGCCGGCATAGCATGAGATAGAATGATAAGAAGCATGCATCATGAAATGTTTTATATGTGAAAAGCTAACACGAGTTATTTCACTAAAACCCGTATGTTAGAAAAATAAATGGCAAGTCGATTGTGTTTTATGGCGGTGCCATGAGTACTTTCGGTGCTCATGCCTGCATATGTTTTCTCTATATGCATGTTAAGCGAGGAGATGGCGGCGAGAAAGGTTCTTGAGCTAGGGCTTTTGATCTTGTATATATATTTTGTTATGCCCGAATTTTGTCTCCATACAGTTCTCGACCACCCTATCATTGTGCATACTACGAATTGTTATTGTGAATCTTGACATGATACCATCAAACTTGAATGTCCTTGAATCGGTATATTTTGATATGTAATAATATGTTGATTGTTGATGATGATTTTGTTGGAGGTGGGAATTGATTACATTGATTGTTGATGTTCGTTGGTATTTTGGGCTATCTTATTTCTAAGCGAAACTCGCAAAATTTTTATAAAACCTTGGCAACCTCGACATTTGAGTTAACCCATTGAGAAATCATCCCATAGTCACGACATGCATTTAATTGGCTAGTTAATTGGGTAATTAATAGTGATTACTTGATTAATTAGTTAATTAAGTAGGCGGGTCGTGACAGTGGTATCGAGGCGGTGTTTGGCTCTGTGCTGTTGGTTTATTTATTGACCTCTATTTGAAAAGCATTGAGTCTTAAAAGTTGAAGTATATAGTAATGCTCGATGATCCAGTCCGCCTCCGACAGCGGTATGAAAATTTTGAGATTTTGAAAGATGGAATGAAATGATAAAAGAAATGTTAAGATGGAATATCGAGGAATGGCTAAGTGTATATATTTATACCTTTCTTTTTCGAGTTATACATTTATAAGAGGATGGCGAGAACTTGAATAACCCGAAAAAAAAAAGTCCATACTAAACCTTTAAGAATGAGAAAAATGAGCAAGTTATAAACTCGAATAGGGCTTGTCGGGATCTAGACCCGTGTTAAATGTGTTTCATGGGAAAAGGAAAGGCGGTTAGAAGGTATGGTGTAGTAGATTTAGATGGAGTGCTCCGGTCGATGCAGGAGCACTTGCCTCGGATGGTGTGGATGGGTCTCGGAGGTTGCTTAGATTTTGTTTGTTCGGTTTGGAAGATTTCATAAGCTTAATACGGAGCGACTTCCATATATCTAATATTATCACATCGATTATTTATTCTTTCAACCCGGTTTGTGTTGACATTCGTGAAATTAGTTGATATTCTTTTTCACGAGATCCTAAATGAACACGAAAGTGTTGAGTGGAGTTGAAAATGCGAATCTGAGATCCAGTTGTTGGTCTGATTACTTCGAGATTATTTGTTAATTGAATAGAATCTCGATTGACTTCTTTGGATATGGATCTGTATGATCAATCTTTGTATAAGAACCCTTTTTTCATTTAAAATTTCTTTTCTACTTGAAATGGTAACAACTTTCCTATCTGTTCGATACTTGAAATATAAAGCTAGTACTCAGCAGCACCTCTAACCTTGACCTTTATCCACGGAAATGATTTTTGTGTGTTAGGGATGGCGGTGAAGACTTACGGAGAGCTGACACCTCACCTCGAGATATCGATAATTTGGAAGAGATAATGGAAATATTAGATGTGTAAGAGAATTAGTAAGTCGTATGCGATGATGATCAAAGTGGCGTATAGGTATTAAAGCGGAAGAAGGTCATTGAGATATTCCTTGAAGACAATTTTGTTGTTGCCTATATCCTAAAAAAGGAAAATTTTCTATATGATAAAAGGGGTGTGAATTTTAATGAAATATTATTCATTCTTTCTTTAATTACTTTTTATGCTTAACCATTTGATTGTAACCCTAATTGTGAAGATTTTGTTCCCTTTTGTATTGATATTTTGTTAAATATTGTGAAAACTTTCTATTTTTTAAATCATAGAATGCCTCAAGAAGAAGAAATGAATCAACTTGGTAGAAGCTCAACAAAGTGTTACAACTCCACCAACTGAGCATGCCCCTTCACCCTCTGGACCTGCAAGAAAAATTTCTGAATTATTTCTCAAACAGAATCCACCTACTTTCACTGGGGCTGGCAATCCTGCCGAAGCACAAGAGTGGGTCGAGATCAAGTGAAAAGATTTTGATTTTTAGAATGTTAGGATCCGGAGTGTCTTACGTGTGTGGGTTTCTTCTCAAAGGACCGGTGATTATTGGTGGGAATCCCTTGAGAAAACATTCTGCAGCCCGACTCGAGAGTTTAACATGGGAAAGATTCAAAGAAGAGTTGTATCGAGTTTATTCCCATGACTACCGGAGCGAAGGAGATTGAATTCATGAACTTTAAGCGAGGTTCTAAGGCGATGGCGGAATATGACAGAGAATTTTGTGTTCTAGCACGGTGTCGCATGCGTCTGAGGTGGAATCGAGATGAGAAGATGGGTGGTACATTTCGTTCGGGACTCAGACAAGAGATCCGGGTTCGTGTTAGTGCGCAACCTTCTTTAACGTATCTTTGAAACGCTAAACCGAAGCGTTAGATATGGAAATGGAGCTGCAATTTGAAAAGTCCGAGCCACTGTTTCAATTGAGTTCAACCTTCCTCAAAGTCGGACCGGGAGCAGATTCAAAGGAAAAGAAAGGAGGAAGATAGGGTTTTGCGGCAAAAGGCCTTCCGGAGGCACGGTCGATTGAAAGGCCATTTAGACCACCATTCTAAGATTTCCTCAACCTTCTCATGACGATTTAGAGTATCGCTATGTTCCCGATGTGGAAAGCTCGTTCGAGGATATGTCGTTTGGGAAGCAACAATTGTTACACTTGCGGACAATTCGCCACTACTCTTTTAATTGCCGAATCGTACCAAAGTGCCGGGAAATAGTGGAAGAAGACTCCTTCAAAATCCACCCAACTCTCGAAAGCAATTCTGGATCTTCTTTCCAAACCCAATGCGGTGCCATGCAACCTTCCGTACCACCAATTCAAGATAACACCCCAACTCAGTTGACCTCAACCTTTTCAAGTGCAAACTCCTCGAGCTTATGCTTTCCACGAGCGACTAAAGAAAGCTCCGAAATTTAACGGTATGGGACGTCAGATGGCGTACCTATCTTATTCTCGCGATCTTGGAGCCTCGCATTCATTTATTTCATGCGCATGTGCTTTTGGGCTTCCATAAAACAAAATTGAATCGAATTTTAATGTGTTTAACCCTTTGGTGGTGACTTTAGTTAATCAAGTATGTCTAGCGTAGAATTTGAGTTAAGATCCTTAAAGCTAAAAGTTGAATCGTTCGTTTATTGCCGATGAGGGATGTAGACTTAATTCTGAGGATGGATTGGTTGACTAAATTTTTTGATAAGATTCATTATGAAAAAGGGAGATAGCTTTTCGACCACCGGAAAGAATCCACTTGTTTCTATGGGATAGATGAAAAGAAGATGGATTCCCATAATATCCGCTTTGTAAATGGAGAAGATAATAAGATGCGAAGAAAATCATGTTTATCTAGTATACACGAATAAGAAGGATAAGATAGAAAAGAAAATAGAAAAGGTACCTGTGGTAAGAGAATATCCAGACGTTTTTCCGGAGAAATTGCCAGGCTTATCGCCGGATATGCGATTAGATTTTGTGATAGATCTCGAACTGGATTAGCACTTTGTATTAAGCTCCTTATTGAATAGCACCAAAGGAACTTGAGAGTTGAAAGTTCGGTTACAAGAACTTTTAGACATGGGTTTTATTCGACCTAGTGCGTCGCGTTGGGGAGCACAGTCCTCTTTGTCAAGAAGAAGATGGTAACAAGGATGCGTGATTGATTACGGGGAGTTGAATAAATTGACATTAAAGAATAAGTACCCTCCTCGAATAGATGATTAGATTCGATCAACTTAGAAGCCCGTGTGTTTTCAAAGATCGACACGAGATCAGGATATCATTAGCGAAGGTTAAATTAGAAGATATATCTAAGACTGACTTTCGAGCGAGATATGGCCACTATGAAATTGTGGTGATGCTATTTGGGTTGATAAATGCTCGGTTTGTATTTATGGATTTGATGAATCGAATATTCCATGAATACTTTGATAAGTTCGTTCTAGTAATTATTGATGATATTCTAATCTATTAGAAAGAAATTGGAACATGAAATGCATTTAAGAATGGCGTTAGAAAAGTTAAGAACGGAAAAAGTTATCATGAGTTCGGTAAATGTGAATTAAGCTCAGAAGTGAATTTTCTCGACCACGTCGTTCTTGTTGGAAGGAATCAAATTTGATTCGGCAAAAGTGCAAGCGATCTAGAATGGAAGACCTATTAACTCGAGCAGATTTGTAGTTTCTTAGGCTGCGAGGATATTATAGAAGATTCGTTGAAGGATTTTGAAAATTGCTGAACTATGGCGTAATAGCTGCGGAAGAGTGAAGTTTCGTGAACGATAATATGAAAATAGCTTCCGGGAACTCAAGGACAAGGCGGCGTGCACGGTGTTGATAATACGGATCGGATAAAGTACACTCTTTATCTGATGCATCGAAGAAAGGAATCGGGGTGTCTTAATGCGAGATGGAAGAGTAATCGCGTCGTCTCGCGTCGGTTAAGATCTCATGAGCTTAATTATCCTACGCATGACTTGGAGTTAGTCGCCGTCGTACCGCATTAAAGATCCGGAGACATTATCTGTATGGATTAAAATGTGAGATCTATCACGGATCATAAAAGCACTGAGTATTTTTTGAACAAAAGGATACGAATATCGACAACAAAGATGGCTAGAATTGGTTAAAGATTATGATTGCAAAATTAAGTATCATCCGGAAAAGCAAATGTTGTCATTGACGCGTTAAGCGAAAAAGTCGGGAAAGATTAGGATATCTCTAGCAAGAAAAAGATGAATTGATTAAGTGATTTCGAAAAGATGAAGTTGGAGATAATATTGCCTCCACAAACTATTCGAGGTATCATCATAGCGTTAGTTGTTGTACCAGTTGAGGGTTCGAATAATTGAAGCGCAGCGATGTGATGATCAACTCGAGAAGTTACAAATGAAAATCGAACAAGAGAATTGCGGGCTATAGAAGGCGAAGATAGCATAATTATGTTAGGAAATCGTGTTTATGTGCCTTGATGATATGAAGCTAAAGATGAGATTATGGCGAAGCTCATAATGCCCCATGTCTTTCGTCCGTAAATACCAAGATGTATAGAGATGCGAAGCAACATTTAAATGCAGGCGGGGAATGAAAAGAGAAATAGCAACTTTAAATGAACAATGTTTGGCATATCAACAAGTCGATGCACTCCATCAAAACCATATAGAAAACTACACCCACGAAATTCCAGTGGAAGCGGGATCATGTAGCAATGGACTTTGTGGCGAATTCCCAAGTCAAGCGTGGAAAACACAACGATTTGGGTAATAGTCGATCGATTAACGAAGAGTGCTCACTTTATCCGATACATTACGTATGGAGGCGGAAAAATTGGCGCGATTCATATCGAAATAATGCGATTGCATGGAGTGCCGATTTTGATTACTTTGGATCATGACGCAAAGTTCACCTCACGGTTTTGGGTGAGTTTTTTTTTAAAGAATTGGGTACTAAATTGAATTTTAGTACAACATTACACCCCAAAGTGATGGCCAAACAGAAAGAACTATCGAACATCGGAAGATATGCTTAGGCGTGGTGTTAGATAGAGGTGATCAATGGGAACAAGCCACGCCGTTGATTGAATTCGCATATAATAATAGCTATCGAACTCACGATTAAAATGGCGCTACACGAGCTTTATAAGGCAAAAGTATAGATCGACCCGTAATTGGGATGAAGTCGGGAGAAAGAAAGTTTTAGGCGGAGGCGATAGAAGAAATGATTGAGATTGAGCGAGGAGATAAAGTTTTCTTAAAAGTCTAAGCCAACTAAAGGAGTTCATCGCTTTGGAATTAAAGGCAGCTTAAGCCAAGATTTATTGAGCCTTATGAGATTCTAGAGAAAGTAGAACCGGTTGCTTACCGACTAGCTTTGCCGACATTAGCGGTAATATTCATGACGTGTTCAGTGAGTCCCGGCTCGGAAGTATATTTATGATCTAAGCATATAATACATCAAGAAGAGATTATTCTTGAGCGGACTTGAGTTATGAGAAAAAAAAACCGAATGCATTCTAGGCAGAAAGAGCTAAGCTAAGGAATAAGTCGATTCCTTAGTAAAGTTGATGGAATAAATCGTGGTGCAGAAGAAGCGACATGAGAATTAGAAGATCGGATGAAAGAAAAATATCAAAGTTATTTTCAAGGTACTAAATTTCGAGGACGAAATTGTTTTAAGGGAAGGGAATGTAGTAACCGAAAGTTTTAAGTCTTAGTTAGTCCCTAATTAGGGATAATTAGAGGTTTAAAAGTATTAAATTCTTAAGAAATTATAAAGAAGTGCATAATGGATTATTAATCGATAGAAATTCGATTATTTCTTAATTGAAGAATATGAGATTTGAAAACTTAGAGAATAATTAGAAATGAGTTTTATTATGATAAAATGTGAATTTTGTGATTATAAATATGTGTTGAATGAAAAATGCTATTAAATAAAAATTATGCTATAGAATGCATTAATTATTTTTATATGGGAATTTTCTTATGAAATGAAATGAATTATTGTTCAAGCCATTAAATGACTTGAATAAATTTATTTTATTATTATCTAGTGATGAAGAATTATTTTCATGATTTTGAAATTTAAGGAAATTAAGTGTAACTAATTGAATTTTAACATATGAAAAAATTTAATTTATGTTATATGAATTTAATTTCAATCATGGATATAACTTGTTTTAGGATTTATTAATCATTAGAAATATAGTTCTAATAATTAAAATATACTAAGGTATAACCTTAGTAAAAGTTGAGGTGAAATTATAAATTTATGGAAATTTGTGTCTAATGTTAATTAAATGAAAACAAAATGTACATGAAATGTAAATTAACTTTCTAAATTTTTCAAGTAACATAAGAACATCATCTTCCTTATTTTTCTTCAAACTTTCGCCAATACACACACTAGCACACACTAAAATTTTATTTTCATATTAAATCCATATTTAAGTGTGAAATTTGTGGTAATTCACTCCAAGCAAGGTAATTACTTCATTTAACTTAAGTTTTCATTGTTTAAATTGATATATATGATCTTCTATGATCCTATTATTTTCGAAAATTAGGAAGTATTGTTTATGATTGATTTGTTTAATTTTTGTTATGTTTATTGAATTAATTATGTTTATGAGGCTTAATTAACATATGCCATGGATTTAAATTCCTTAAATTCATGAAGTTGAAAAATTAAAGAATCCTCCATAAACCCTAAATTTTGTATATGAATGATATGTTATAATTTGGTTGAATTGGGTTTAAATATATACTTAGGAATGATTATAAACATCATATGATTAAAGAAATTGAAAGTTAAATCATGTTTATTAAGAACCCTAAATTTTCGAAAATTAAGGATGAATAGAACTTAGGGATTTTGATTTTATTTGATCTATTTGACATGATATTTATGCTTTAGGATATGAATAATGCATAATATGAATTTACAAGAATTTAATTAATGCATATGAATAAAGTTGGAATTTTCGAAAATTAAGGGATATCTTGAACTTGATTTCTTGATTTTATTTGTTGTATTTGATGTGATATTTGAGATCTATGATGAAAATAATATTTAAGTTGAATTTATAAGAATTTATGGACATGAAGTGTGAAAATTAGAAAATTAAAGTTTAGTATAAAGTATGATTTTATGTGATTAATTTGGGTAAGATTTGAATGGACTATGAATTAGTGGTCATTGATGCTAAATGAGTATAATTATGAAATATTTGATGTTAAATGGAATTTAGAGTGTAAAACTCTTGGAATTTTCTACAAGTGTAGTTGAAGGGCATTAGCGGAATTAAAGTCTGAATGAATAAGTTTAACCTTGTTTTAAGTTCTTAAATGCATATTTAAATATATGGTGATGATATTAAGGAGTTTGGGATGAAATTTGATGAGTTTGGATTACTTGGGTTACTCGTATTATAAATGTTACTCTAGAAATTTGAGTAGAAATTTTATTAATAAGACATTAAAGGAATTAAATAATAGAATTATGATAAACAAGTGAAATGTGGTTGCTTGATGTTGTTTAACTTCTTTGATCATAGCATATTATATAGTATTTAATAATTACATTATTATGGAATAAGTTATAAAGTAATGAAATAAGTTTAATCTAATTCTAGATTAGTTAAAACTAAGATTTAGTGATAATATGTTTTAATGTATAAGGAAGGTTACTAAATTGATAATAATTTTATGTTACAAGGATCGAGTGAGGCGAAGGGACGTGAAAAGTGAACAATTTGAAAAGATTGAGTAAAGTTGACTCTATCCGGTGGGCATTTCTTAACTATATTTTAATGGCGCTCGATGAATTGTTTATTTCTCAAAATGAAAGTGCATGATTTATAAATGAATTGACTTGCCTATTTTAGCATATGCATTATGCTATCTACGAGATCATAGACGATGTCGGGCTTGTGTTGGATGAGCTCGATGCAGTCGTGTGTACCTGAGTGATCGGGGAGCCTTGGGACCGATCAAGGTATTGAGAGGAGCTACTCTCGGTACCTAGAAAGAAGCGTAGATATGGTATCCGTGGCGGGGAGCCTACGGGACCGACACGGAAGATTGCCCGCATAGCATGAGATAGAATGATAAGAAACATGCATCATGAAATGTTTTATATGTGAAAAGCTAACACGGGTTATTTCACTAAAACCCTGTGTTAGAAAAATAAATAGCAAGTCGATTGTGTTTTATGGCGGTGCTTATGAGTACTTTTCGTTGCTCATACCGCATATGTTTTCTCTATATGCTGAGTTAAGCGAGGAGATGGCGAGAAGGTTCTTGAGCTAGGGCTTTTGATCTTGTATATATATTTTGTTATGCCCGAATTTTGTCTCCATACAGTTCTCGGCCACCTATCATTGTGCATACTACGAATTGTTATTGTAGATCTTGACATGATACCATCAAACTTGAATGTCCTTGAATCGGTATATTTTGATATGTAATAATATGTTGATTGTTGATGATGATTTTGTTGGAGGTGGGGAATTGATTACATTGATTGTTGATGTTCGTTGGTATTTTGGGCTATCTATTTCTAAATGAAACTTTGGCAAATTTTTTATAAAACTTGCAGCCTCAACATTTGAGTTAACCCTATTGAGAAATCATCCCATAGTCGACTTTGCATTTAATTAGCTAGTTAATTAGGTAATTAATAGTGATTAGTTAATTAAGTAGGCGAATTGTGTGACAGCAAGGCGGAAGATTAATCATTTGGAGTCCTTGTGGCTATGGAAATCATATGAAGATTTTGGAAAATCAGTTGGTCAGTAGCCAAATGCAGGTTGAATGCCTTTACAAAAGGCAGGCGATTTCGAGTGTCTGGAGGTGAACCAAAAAAATCAATGTTTCGCCATCCGGACGAAGTGGACAAGCTTCACGAGCCATACGGGCAAGAAAGTAGCGGAGCGAGAAACTTCGCGGCCGGCTCGCATGACCATGACCCGATCGCGAGTCGAAATTTCCCGGAGGCTCGCGACCGAGCACGCAGCATGACTGACGCCCGTGATTATGCCGCCCCGGTTGTTCGGGCGACCAGTGCCGCCAAGTTGAGCGAAGAAGGATTACGGCGAGCGGGCGCCTCGCGACACGCCCGTGATCGCAGTCGACCGAAGAGCCTCAAAGTCAATCTTATGCGTACACTCCTCCGGTCCCGTTTAGTCGGCTAGTCAGTCGAAATAGGCGAGGTTTGCCGTTGAAAGATTTTCAAAAGTTGAGATCAATTTGCCTCTCTTTGAGCTGCTGCGAAACATCTGGGATACATGAAATTTTTAAAGGCGGCTTGCAAGCAGAAGAAATTGGGAAATTTTAAAAATTACCTATCAGAAGAATCGATTATCGTCTGCGAGGAAACTCCTCTAAGCAAGGATCGGCGGTTTTACGTTGGAGTGCGAGATTGCGAGCACGTTCCCAGCGTGTTGTGTGATTTAGGGCGGACATAAACTGATGTCGTTAAATGTGTTCAATCGGCTTGAATGGGCAAGGCGAAGACCTCCATTTCGTTAATGATGGCGGCGTTGTATCGCATACTAAGGGGATAGTTGAGGATGTGTTGGTAAGAGTTGGGATTTTATCTTTCCAGTGATTTTGTTATTTTAGACATTCTGAATTTAAAATCAACCACTAATCTTGGGTAGGCCTTTTCTCATGGGGTGCTTTAATTGGCGTGCGGAGGTGATCTAACTTTTGTGTTACGATGAGGTGAAAATCTCAATCTATGGCGCCGTCCGGACACGATAGTGCGAGCATGAAGAGTGTCATTCGATCCTCTTGTTGTAGCTAGCAATCTCGAGCTTGGATGTCGACCGACTAGTTGACAGGGTGCTAAAAAAAGATGGACTCGGCATGGAACTCAGGTGACTTGTTCAGTTTGGAGGCCCTTCACACTCGTGGTGGTCTGCGGTCAGCGCAAAATATGGAGCAATCAAAGATTTGGTAAGAAGGCTGGCAAATGCCGGATTGATCGAGGTTAGTATTGCAGCTAAAGACATTTAAATTTAGCACTTGTTGGGGGTAACCCGAATGTTTTCTTTGTTTTGGTTTGTTTTCGTTTTGTTACATTTCTTTTTGTTTGTGTTTGTTTTGTTTTTCGTGTTTGGATTTTGTATAGCATTTTGTGGGTTGAGTTGAATAACGACGGACCGATGATGAGATTGTTTTAGAAAATCTATTGTAATTGATTTTGTGAGCGAAGCATGTTATGATTGTTGTGAGTATTAAGCGCTTTGAGAACTTGATCGCATTTTGAAACACAATGAGACTTGAGCTTTTGTGTTCGTATCTTTTGCGTCTTGTTTTTGTGTGAATAGTTTGAAATAGCATGTGTTTCTCTAGAACTTGCTCTGGTTCTTTTGAGGTTGCATTGATGTGCTTAAGAATTTTGAAATGATATTAGGCATTACTTTTCTTAGCTATACTATCAAACACTAACTTTGTATGTATTATCCTTTGATGAGCCGTTTGAGCTACCTTATTCATTCGTATAGCCGTAGGTTGGGTTATGTTGTTAAGTGTGATTTTGGTTGCTTGAATGAAAGGTTGAGAAAAAGAAAGGAAGAGAATAATTGTTGAGGAAGTGATAATAATAAAAATAGTTGCTTACCCATATAAGTTCAAAAAATAAATAAATAAATGACAAGTGTGTGAAAAGAACATAAATGGGTAAGTAGTAGTCTTTGAGATGAGTATATCACTTATATGAAAATTATGGAGTCTTAAGAAAAATGACTTCTTGGTATGGAGAATTGAAATAAATTGTGAAAATTTGGGAATTATGTCTTGTGTTACTTATGGTGTTTTCATTATGGGATTATGAGTCCTTAGCTAAATATTCCGACCTAAAAGCTACATTATAACCTTTTATAAAGACCTTTTTGATCTTAGTTCTTAAGCACATATTTGAGCAATGGAGAATTAGGCGATTTGCAAATGGTAGATTCCATGTAATTTTGAACTTTGAGCATACATCCTCCCGTACACTTGAGTGTTTGAGTTTCTTATATATATATATCCGTATCGTGAGGATTCGGTTTGAGAAGGCTGCTTATGATTATTATGATGTGTGAAGTTTAAGCGAAAGATGTTGTGATTTGATTCATTTGAGTGAATGTTTATTGCTCATTGCTCGGGGCTTATTGCTTTTATCGTTGACTCTTTACCTATCTCGTGGTCTCTCTTTTTACTGATTTGTTTGAGGACAAAAAAAGGTTAAGTTTGGGGAGTTGATAAGCCTCTTTTACATGATTTATAATATATTCGTTTCGTTTCTAAGTGATAAGTGATCTTTTGAGTTATCTTTTGATATATTTATGTTTACCTTGGAAGATATTATGCCGTGTGTATTTATTGTCATTTTAGCATAGGTTTAATGTCAAAGGTGGATCACGATAAAGAGGAATCAATAGCCGATCGCGAGCTCATCGAAGACTGTTTGAAAGCGACGTTGAATATGATGAAATTTATTTGACAAGGATGGATGTAAAAGTTGACTATGTTAAAGAGCATCTCAATAGGGTCCGTGGCAAACAGATTGTAATTGGTCGGACGAGAGAGAGCGGAAGGGTGGAAGTCGGCGTGCACCAGAAAGGACGATTCGCGAGTTTGCTCGCGACCTAAAGTGAAAGGGCAAAACTCGCAAATCATAATTTTCAGCAATTTGAGACACCTAGTCCATGTACTTCTAATCCAGAGTCAGAATAGGATTGAATCAGTCGAATAGGATTGAATCAGTCGAGAATAGGATTGAATCGGTCGAATAGGGATTGAATCAGTCGAGAATAGGATTGAGAATTTATGAAAAAAGGAGCTTGGGTTTTATTATAAATAGGGAGATAGATCGTGGTTTAAAACACCATTCGAGGCGGAACACAAATTCTTCTTTATTTTCTTTTGCAAGTTCTTTTCCGTTTAATTTAGTTTAGCTTTTTCTTAAGTATTTTCATTCAATTTCATAGTTTAGTATTAGAATTGAAATTTCTTCGGATTCAAGTCGCTACAATTGTTCTTTAGTTCTTACGGTTGTATCTATCTATCTTAATTTATGTTTTATTTAATTATTTATTGCTTTGGTAATTTAATTATCGTAGCTAAAATTCATCTTGATCCTAGGGTTTGCATGATTCGATCCTATATGTTGTGATTTACATTATACTTATTTACCTTCGGGCATTGATTCATGATTCTTGGTGCATTTATATGTGTTGATTTACGATCAATCTTGATGCATATCTAGTTGTCGGTTAATTACGAAATTGTATTAATTGTCGATTGATCTTGAATGCATGATCTGAATAAACGCGAGTCGTGGCGAGATAGGATATTCTAGGAAGCATATTCTTAGTGATCCTTTTGAGGTTACTTGTTTTCACCTAGAATGGTAGGAAAACTTCGTAATCTCTGCCATAATTGTTATGTGAAGTTGTTGGTTATATATGTGATCTTCCATCTTATGCGGATTAAAATTGGCTAATAAGGCAGGATAAACATATGTTGTGGATAGGATTAATGCATCCCTAGGGTTAGACTTCCTATCTGTTTTTATCTTACCGTGTGTTTATTGCTTTGTTTTATTTTCTACATGGTTCTTGCTTTGGATTAAATTCTGAAGCCAAAACCTTTCACCCAATTTTACGTGGCTTGAATAATGATGAATTATCGTTGAGCTAGCTTATGTGTTTCGTATTACAATCCATGTGGATACGATACTCACTTACCTCTATATCGCCTTTCGTGTGAAAAGGGAGCGATCATCGTGCCCACATCATCGTAGCTCATGCATCGTCTTCCGTCGACAACGCATCGCTGCCTAAATCGACCACCCGTATGCGCATGGCTCATCTGGCGTCGCTATCCCTAGATTGTCGTTGCCTCTGCAGCCCGTGTCTTCTCGTCGAGGTTGAGCCTTGAGCAGGGCGGCTCGTGTCTTCTCGTCGAGGTTGAGCGCGGGAGCGGCGGCGGCTCGTGTCTTCTCGCCGAGGTTGAGCAGCAGCCCGTGTCTTCTTATGGGGTTGAGCAGGCGCAGCTTGTTCTTCCGTCGAGGTTGAGCAGCGGCCGTGTCTTCTGTCGGGTTGACGCGGTGAGCTGCGGTTGTCTTCGTCGAGGTTGAGCGGCGGCGACTTGTGTCTTCTCGTCGAGGTTGAGCACTGGCGCCGTGCTATCGCGAGGTTGAGCATGGCGGCGTCTCTTCTCGTCGAGGTTGAGCAGCGGCAGCCGTGTCTTCTCATCGAGGTTGAGCAGCGGCGGCCGTGCTTCCGTCGGGTTGAGCGGCGGCGCGTGTCTTCTCGTCGAGGTTGAGCGGCGGACCGGAGTCTTCTCGTCGAGGTTGAGCAGCGGCAACCCGACCTTCTGTGAGGTTGAGCGGCGGCGAGCCACGCGCTTCTCGTCGAGGTTGAACGACGGCGGCTCGTGTCTTCTCGTCGAGTTGAGCAGCTGACGCCCATTGCTTCGTCGAGGTTGAGCGGCGCCGCGCCTTCTGATCGAGGATGAGCATACCGGTGCGCCTTTGCTCCCGATCGGTCGCGTCACCTCCGCGAGCCGTCGCCCGTGTGTGATATCAGTCATCTCTTGACTGTCGCCGTCATAAGCCATCCGACTCCACGGGTGCGATGGCCGCGATTGCCATCAATCGATGGCTCCAGGTTCACACCATCGTCTTCCTTGGAGCCTCGCGGGCGTAGAGCGTTGGATAATATACTGCTTGTCATGGTACCCTTCCGTAACCATCTCTCAACAAGCAAACCGGATGGCGTCGGCCCCCTAATAAGTTCTTACACATGGAGAACACCAACAAAGAAAGCAAAACAAAAAAAAAAAGAAATGAAGCTAACTAACCCGACACTTATTTTTGACAAACTAGATATGGCGGAAACTCATGAATCGCATTGCAAAAAGCAAGCTATTATGCTATCATCTTGGATCCATCATGTTTGAGCATCTAAGTATATTACGTATTATTGGTGTTTCTTCGTCGAGGCGATCGCGTATAGGTGTGAGTTAGGATCGAACATCTAAAGGGAAGATTACCTGTGAAAACAATGGACCTCGTAAATAGAAACCTTGCACAAATGCTTCAATTTGCTGCACCAACATGTAAACCATAACAAAATAGCGAGAGGTCAAAAGAGGGATCGAAAATGGTGGTCTCAAAGCGCAAAGGTGATAACGCATTTTACGTTTATAGTTGATATTTGAAGATGAGTTTAGCTCGTTTAGTTGCGTTAGTATCGATTCTTAATGTTTTATCTATTTTAGAAGATCTTGCTCTTGGGTGTTATTTTAGTGTTTTGTAGGTTTATGTGTTGAAAATCGGAAGCAGGCGAAGCCAGACCAAATGAGCAATACATGCGGTTTCTAGCGACCAGACTGGCGGATCGCTGGGCTGGTCAAAAGCCGGCGCCGAAGAGCGACCGCGACCTCGTGCCAGACGGCTGGCGCTGAGAACTCAGGCGATTTCGCGACGTTGAGTTGCTAGCGACCGCTGAGTCGGTCGCGGTACCATCTGGCCTTAAGCGCGGGCGAAAAACGCGAGACATACTAGCGATCGCTGCTGTCGCGAGGACTCGCGGTAGCGAGCGCAAATTGGGTTTCCGCCTTTTCTATAAATAGCGAGCCCTGCGCCCTCGGACCCATTCGCCCGAGACACGTTTTTAGAGAGTTTTCTCGGTTTTTGACTTTTAGTCTTTAATCTTCATTTAGTTTAATTCTAGTTTTGTTTTCCGTTGTTCTAGTTTAGTTTATCGTTTAGTTGATCGATCGGAGCGTTTTGTCCGATCGTTTTCCGATGTTTTCGTTCGTTAAGCGAGTTGGATTGAGACCAACCATAGTTCATCAGCGCTTCCCTCACGGGTTTATATATTTAATTTTCATTTTATGGTTAAATCATATTTTATTCCGTTTATTATATCGCTAGTTTTATGTTTCTAATCCTAGGGTTTGCATGATTGATCCTATATGTTGTGATTCTGCTATTGTTATTTACCTTCCGGGCATTGATTCATGATTCATGGTGCTTATTTATATGTGTTGATTTACGATCAATCTTGATGCATATCTAGTTGCCGATTAATAGCGTAATTGTATTAATTGTCGATCGATCTTGAATGCATGATCTGAATAAGCCTTGAGTAAATGGCGAGATAGGATATTCGTAGGAAGCATATTCTTAGTGATCCATTTGGATTGCTTATTTTCCTCTAGAGCGTAGCGTGATAGGGAAAATTAGTATCAAGCTGCCCATATTAAATGTGAAGTTGTTGGTTATATATGTGATCTTCCATCTTATGCGGATTAAAGCAGTTAATAATAAGCGGGATAAACATCGTTGTGGATAGGATTGGTGCATCCTAGGGTTAGTCTTTCTTCATAGTTATCTTAGTGTTTTATTGCTTTATTTATATTTACGCTTGGTTACCTTTGTTTTGGATTAAGTTAGAACCCAAAACCTCTCTCTTGTACGTGCTTGAATAATGATGAATTGTCGTTGAGCTACAACCTTGTTTCGTGATACAATCTCTGTGGATCGATCTGCTTACCTATCACACGCCTTTACGTGTGGAAAAGGCGATCAAATTTTAGGCGCGTTCTTGGAGTTATTAAGATTGCATAGGAATAATTTGTGATTTGGATTTATTAATTGAAGTTATATATATTATATTATATTATTTATTTTTTGAGTGCTAAATTCTCTCTTTCTCGAATGGTTTATGCGTATAAGATCTCGGGGACCTCACAGTATTATAGATCCAGAGATCGAAAACTCTCAAGGAGAAGAGGGCGAGAGAAGGGCAGGCAATGGCGGCCCATCCGAGCAGGGGCATTCATCCCGAGCAAGTTGCAGCATCTTGGCTGACTTTGCGAGAGTGCGGTCGGATGGTGAATATGGGAATCATTGTCCTGCTCGAGGAGGACCTCTCATCACATGTCGACATCCCGAGAGGTTCAAGGAGGCGGTTGGGGCCCTTGCGTGAATGCAAACAATTTTGAGCTCAAGCGTACAGTCGGTATGGTCGAGGAGGCGGTTTGGGGAGGAGTCACGGAAGATCGAATCGCATCGAGACTTTTCTCGATATTGTGACACCATCAAGCAGAATGGGGTGCCACAAGACCGATCCGGATCTTGTGTTCGGTTTCTCATTGTGACCGGTAAGATTGGTTCAAGTTTGGACCGGTATCGACATGAAACTTGCGAAGTTTCTTTGAAATACTTTCGGCCATGAAGATCATCGCGAAATCTCATTTTGCCAAAACACGAATCATTATTGAGGCATGGGAGAGATTGAGGTCTATTGAGGCGATGTCCACAACATGGGTTCTCGAGCAACAAATCGCAGGTTACGGTGGGTGACATGGCGGGAGCGAGGAGCATGGTGGATCTCGTCGGCGGCTTATTGAGCGAAACCCGATGGGCGAGGCAAGCCGTATTGTAGAGGATGGGTGACATGCTATCGATAGACCGCGGAAGAGCGTCATTGTTCAAGCGGTGCTTTGTTGAGGTGATTCAAATATGGCGATCTCGTGAAAGTTCACTCTTTTGAAGGTGATTGAGGCAGACGTCGACCACGTGTATCGGAGGAATCATCGAATTTCCAACAACCTCAGTGAGGCTTCGCCGTTCGAATAATGTAATTCGAGGAAGCCAGTCTCGAAGACATGATACTGGTTGGTTGTAAGCAACCAACAATTGTAACAATCAGAGTGTTCATAAGCAACACAGGCGAAGATAAATCATTTGGGTCCAGCTGGCGGCTATGGGAAGCATATGAAGATGTTGGAAAATCAAATTGGTCGAAATACCGTAAAGTGAATAACTACAAAGGCAGGCCAATTTTGAGTGTCTGAGGTGAACCCGAAGAATCAATGCTTCGCCATCCAGGAGCGTGGGCGAGCTTGCAGAGCCTACGAAGAAGAGTAAACACTGTGGGCGAAACTCGCGACGAGCTCTGATCGCGAGCCGATCGACGAATACGAAAATTTTCTGGAGCGCCGTGACGACGCGGCCGAGCACGACCGCAGCCGTGAGTGTCTGCGCGGAGCTATTCGCGGCGACCGGCGCTCGCATGCCACCCAGAGCAATCGAGCGGAGGGCGGAAACCCGCGACTCGCGCATAGCTTCGCCTGCGAAACGGTAGTCCTGTAGAGATACCGCGACCTTCCGGTGCGAGGTCGACCTGGCGCCCGGAAGCTAATTAAATCGCGTACACTCCTTGGTCCCGTTTCAGTCGACATCCAGTCGAAATATGGCGAGGTTTGCTCGTTTCAAGAGAGTTTTCAAAAGTTGAGATAAATTTGCCTCTCTTTGAACGCGAATAACTACATGAAATTCTTAAAAGAGCGCAAGCGAAGAAACTTGGAAATTTGAGAAATTTCCCTATCAGAATCTGTAGTCTTGAGGCTCCCTCGAGAGAAGGATCGGCGGTTTCACGTTAGAGTGCGAGATCGCCGGCAGACTTTTCAAATGTTTTGTGCGATTTGGGGAGCGATCAATCACGATGCCTTGAGCGTCTTCAATCGGCTACACACAGGAAAGATGAAGCCGGCGAAGATTTCAGATGATGGTGACGATTGATCACATATCAAGGTATCGTCGAAGCGTGTTGGTAAATTGATTTTGTTTTTCGACCTTGTTATTCAGATATTCCGAATTGACAAAACCACTAATCCTTGGTAGACCTTTTATGGCAGTGCGTGCGTTGATTGATGTGCGGGAAGGCGATCTCCGTTTGTGTTAACGATGAGGCTCAAGATTTCCATATCGGCGCCCAAGCAACCACGGTGGAACGGAAGATTCTTTCGATCCATTTTCTTTGCCCGTCGCTTAAGTACTCGACCATCGAGGAATCGTGAGAAGAAAGAGTGGACTCGGCATGGAACTCGTGTATCGTTCGAGTTGGGGCCCTACGTCGATGGTGGTCATCAGTGAATCTAAGTTGAGGGTCACAAGTTGGGAAAGATGTCTTGCCACAAGCGCGGATTGACAAGGTTAGTGATGGTCTAGCTAAAGGCGTTAAATTAAGCACTTGTTGGAGGTAACAGCGTTTTCTTTTTTTTGTTTTCGTGTTTTGTCGTGTTTGTTTTTCTTCGTTGTTGTGTACATCGATCAGCGAGTTAAGTGAAGTGTGTTAATCCATGTGGCCTGACGATAGAAAATTTTTGTGGAATTTCAATGATAGTGCACATGATATGTTGAAAATGATGCATGAGCGACTTGAGATTGCTTAAACTTGTTGTTTTCACCATTGCTTAACTCGTGAGACTTGAGATTCACCGTATAAAACATCTTGATCGAGTTTCTTTTAATTGTGTGATATCATGCATGTGATTATCTTCTAGAACTTGCCGTGTTTACGTATGGGGGCTGATATGTGTTTAATTTGGAAAGATAAAGGCCGTCTTTGTTAACCACATATTCACAACACTAGCAGATGATATATACCATTTGTCTTTGAGCCTTTATAAGATTTTTCTTTCGATTAACGGATGATGGGAGGTGAGGATGGATATGGGAATCAAAGGGTGAAATTTTGTTGTAGTTATGATGAGAAAAGTTTCTTTGAAAAATACATCATGGTAAAGAATAGTACATTTGTTGTGAAAGTTAAACCCTATAAGCTCTAGAAAAGAAAGAAAAGAAAAATGTTAAGTTCACTATGGCGTTGAGCATAAAGGGTCTTTAATCAAAGTATAGGTACCTTATGAGGCATAAAGCGTCAATTTGTACGTTAGGAAGAAGGAAAATGGACAAGAATCCATGTGTGAAATATATAAATGGTGGTGCTTGGGTTTACTTGAGTCACTTAGCCATTTATTATCTACCTCAACCAATGTGCTACATTACAACCTATCAAAGACCTTTTTGATCCTTATTTGAACACTTTGGCCGGTGGAGATGTTAGAAAGCAGCACCTATGGTAAGATGTTGCATTGCATTGATCGTTGAGTGTATACATCCTTAATTTCGTTATGAGTTTGAGTGTATCCTCTATTCTACACACATGCCTTTGTGAGGTTGAATTAAGCGAGTTTTTCCGTAAATTGTTGTTTGTGTTGAGTGGACTAACGTCGTCATGTGCATTAGTGTTTTTAAGCGTTGATATGTTTAGGGCCTAGAATGGTTATCATCTTTGCTATTCGTTGATCTTTTGTTGTGTCTTTTTTTTGGTTTTGTTTGAGGACAAACAATGCTTTAAGTTGGGGGTTTGATAAGCGCATTTTACGTTTATAGTTGATATTTGAAGATGAGTTTAGCTTGTTTAATGTGCGTTTATGTATCGATTCTTAATGTTTTATCTATTTTAGAAGATCTGCTCTTGGGTGTTATTTTAGTGTTTTGTAGGTTTATGTGTTGAAAATCGAAGCAAGGGCGAAGCACGAACCAAATGAGCAATACGTGCGGTTTCTAGCGACCGACTAGCGGTCGCTGGCTGGCTCGAAGAGCAACCGGACGCCCGGAGAGCGCCGCGACCTCGTGCCGCGGGAGCCTGGCGAGAACTCAACGGGACGATTTCTCGCGTTGAGAATTGCTAGACCGCTGAGTCGGTCGCGGTACCATCTTGTGAGAAGCGGCTGAAGCGCGCTCGAGACATACTAGCGATCGCTGCGGATCGCGAGGACGTCAGACGGTAGCGGCGAGGCGCAAATTAGGGTTCCAGCCCTTTTCTATAAATAAGGCTGACCCTTGCCTTCATCGGACCATTCACGAGACACGTTTTAGGGTTTTTCTCGGTTTTTGACTTTTAGTCTTTAATCTTCATTTAGTTTAATTCTAGTTTTGTTTTCCGTTGTTCTAGTTTGGTTTATCGTTTAGTTATCGATCGGACGTTTTGTCCGATCGTTTTGTTGTTTCTCGTTCGTTAAGCGAGATTGGATTCAAGACCAACCATTGTTCATCAGCGCTTCCCTACGGGTTTTATATATTTAATTTCCGTTTTATGGTTAAATCGTATTTTATTCCGTTTATTATATCGGCTGGTTTTATGTTCTAATCTGAGGGTTTGCATGATTCGATCCTATATGTTGTGATTCTGCTATTGTTATTTACCTTCGGGCATTGATTCATGATTCATGGTGCTTATTATATGTGTTGATTTCGATCAATCTTGATGCATATCTAGTTGCCGATTAATGGCGTAATTGTATTAATTGTCGATCGATCTTGAATCGTATATCGAATAAGCCTGAGTAAATGCGAGATAGGATATTCGTGGAAGCATATTCTTAGTGATCCATTTGGGTTGCTTATTTTCCTCTAGAGCGTAAGTGATAGGAAAATTAGTAATCAACTAGCAATTATAAGTAACTAAAGTTGTTGGTTATATATGTGATCTTCCGTCTTATGCGGATTAAAGCGGTTAATAATAAGCGGGATAAACATCGTTGTGGATAGGATTGGTGCATCCCTAGGTTAGTCTTTCTTCATAGTTATCTTCGTGTTTTATTGCTTTATTTATATTTACGCTTGGTTACCTTTGCTTTGGATTAAGTTGAAGCCCAAAACCTCTCATTTTATACGTGTGAATAATGATGAATTGTCGTTGAGCTAGCTTCTATGTTTTCGTGATACAATCTACTGTGGATACGATGCTTACTTCTATACCTACACCTTTACGTGTGGAAAAGGGCGATCAAATTTTGGCGCCGTTGCGGATTATTAGATGCTGGAATAATTTGTGATTTGGATTTATAAATTCGAGTTATATATATTATATTATATTATTTATTTTTTCGATCTAAATTCTCTCTTTTCTCGGGTGGTTTATGCGTACAAGATCTCGGGACCTCCGAAGTATTAGATCAAGATCGAAAACTCTCAAGGAGAGGGGCGAGAGAAGAGGCAGCTGGCAATGGCGGATCCCAGAGCAGGGCATTTCCCAGCAAGTTACGCATGCTAGGCGACTTTGAGGAGATCACGGCGTCGGATGGCGAATATAGGAATCATTGTCCACGCTCCGGAGGAAGACCTCTCAATCACATGCCGACATCCCTGAGCAGTTCGGAGGCGGTTGGGGCCCGCGTGATCTGAGCAATTTTGAGCTCAAGCCGTACGATCGGTATGGTCGAGGAGGCGGTTTGGGGAGAGTCACGGAAGATCAAATCGCATCTCGAGACTTTCTCGATATTTGTGACACCATCAAGCAGAATGGGGTGCCACAAGACCGATCGGATCGCATGTTCGGTTTCTCATTGTGACGGACTAAAGATTGGTTCGAAGTTTGGACCGGTGGCATCGACATAGAAACTGCGAAGTTTCTTGAAATACTTCCGCCGTAGCGCTTGATCATGGAAATCTCTCATTTTGCCAAAACCACGGCGAATCATTATTCGAGGCATGGAGAGATTGGAGGTCTATTGAGGCGATGTCCACTAACATGGGTTCTCGAGGCAACAAATCCACAGTTGCGGTGGTGACATGGCGGGCGAGGAGCATGGTGGATGCATCGGCGGGCTCTATTGAACCGACCGGTAGGCAGGCAAGCCGTATTGTAGAGATGGCGCAGCGCTATCGATGGCCGGAGAAACGTCGTTGTTAAGCGGTGCTGTTGAGAGTGATTCAAAATATGAGCGATCTCGTGAAGAAGTTCACTCTTTTGAAGAGTCGATTGAGGCAGGAACGTCGACCACATCAATCGGAGGAATCATCAATTTCAACAACCTCCGTGAGGCTTCGCGTTGATAGTGTAATTCGAGAGGACCAGTCTCAAGACATGATCGTGATTGGTTGTAAGCAACCAACAATTGGCAACAATCGATCGTTCATAAGCAACACGGCGAAGATAAATCATTTGGAGTCCTTGGGCTGTAGGGGAAGCATAAGATGTTGGAAAATCATTTGTCGAATAGCTCGAAGTGAATACTACAAAAGGGCCAATTTCGAAGTGTCTGAGGTGAACCCGAAGAATCAATGCTTCGCCATCCAGGACGAGGTGGGCGAGCTTGCACCCTACCGAAGAAGAAGAGTTGAAAACACACTGGAGCGAAACTCGCGACCGAGCTCGCGACCATGAGCCGATCGCGAGGAATCAAATTTTCTGTGAGGCCGCGACCGAGCACGCGGCCGAGCACCGACCGCGAGCCAGTGAGTGTGCGCCGCGGAGCTATTCGCACGACCCCTCGCATCCACCATGAGCAATCAGGCGGAGGAGGCGGTAGAAATCGTGACTCGCGCCCATAGCTCAATGACAGAGTCCATCGAGATACTCGCGACCTTCCAGTGATCGCGAGGTCAACCATGCGCCCGAAGCTAATCGTGCCGTACTCCTCCGGTCCCGTTTAAGTCGACTGTCAGTCGAAATATGGAGGGTTGCTTCGTTTCAAAGGTTTTTCAAAGTTGAGATAAATTTGCCTCTCTTTGAGCTGCTGAAAATGGCTGACTATGAAATTCTTAAAGGAGCTTGCAAGCAGAAGAAACTTGGAAATTGAGAAAATTTCCTATCAAAAATCTTGTGCCGTCTTGCAAAGGAGCTCCCTCAAGCGAAGGATCGGCGGTTCACGTTAGAGTGCGAGATCGCCGAGCGGACTTTCCAAATGTTTTGTGTGATTTGGCGACATCAATCGATGCCATTGAGCGTCTTCAGCCGCTACACTAGGAAAGATGAAGCCGGCGAATTTCGCGATGTGGCCTGATCACATATCAAAGGTATCGTCGAAGGCGTGTTGGTAAATTAGATTTTGTTTTCCTGCCGACTTTGTTATTCTAGATATTCCAATTAACAACAACCACTAATCCTTGGTAGACCTTTTCATGGCGGGCGTGCGTTGATTGATGTGCGGAAGGCAATCTCACGTTTCGTGTTAACGATGAGGCTCAAATTTCCATATCGCCATCAAGCAACCGACGGTGGAAAGCGAATTCTTCGGATCACACTTCTGCCATCGTCGGCGCTTAGAGGTACTCGACCAATCGAGGAATCGTGAGAAGAAAGAAGTGGACTCGGCATGGAACTCAGGGTGTATCGTTCGATTTGGGGGGCCACTTCCGTAGTCGATGGTGGTCATCCGTGAATGCTAAGTTCAAAAGGTCCACAAGTTGGGAAAGATGTCTATTGCCACAAAGCGCGGATTGACAAGGTTATTGATGGTCAACTAAGGCGTTAAATTAAGCACATGTTGGGAGTAACCAGCGTTTTTCTTTTTGTTTTTCGTGTTTTGTGTGTTTACATTTTCTTTTCGTTGTTGTATGCATCGATCAGCGAGTTAAGTGAAGTGTGTTAATCCATGTGAGGCGATAGAAAATTTTGTGGAATTTATGATAGTGCACATGATATGTTAGAAAATGGCGTGAGCGACTTGAGATTGCTTAAACTTGTTGTTTTCACCATTGCTTAACCCGTGAGACTTGAGATTCACCGTATAAACATCTTGATCTGATTTCTTTTAATTGTGTGATATCATGCATGTGATTATCTTCTAGAACTTACCGTGTTTACGTATGAGGCTATGATATGTGTTAATTTGGAAAAGATAAAGGCCATCTTTGTTAACCATATTCACCCATAACACTAGATGATATATACCATTTGTCGCCTTCTTTGAGCCTTTATAAGATTTTTCTTCGATTAACGGATGATAGGAGGTGAGGATGGATATGGGAATCAAAGGGGTGAAATTTGATGTAGTTATGATGAGAAAAGTTTCTTTTAGAAAAATACATCGTGGTGAATAGTACATTGTTGTGAAGTTAAACCTATCTAGAAGAAAAGAAAAGAAAAGAAAAATGTTAAGTTCACTATGGCGTTGAGCATAAGGTCTTTAATCAATATAGGTACATATGAGGCTAATCGTGTACGTGGGAAGAGGAAAATGGACAGAATCGTATGTTCGAAATATATAAATGGTGGTGCTTGGGTTTACTTGAGTCACTTAGCCATATATTATCCTACCTTAACCAATGTACCATTACAACCTATCAAAGACCTTTTGATCCTTATTTGAACACATTTGTGGTGGAGATGTTGAAAGCAGCGAGACCTATGGTAAGATGTTGCGTTGCATTGATGGTTGAGTGTATACACGTCCTTAATTTCGTTATGAGTTTGAGTGTATCCTCTATATTCTACACATGCCTTTGTGAGGTTGAATTAAATGAGTTTTGCCGTAAATTGTTGTTTGTGTTGAGTGGACTAATGTGTCATGTGCATTAGTGTTTTTAAGCGTTGATATGTTTAAGGGCTAGAATGGTTATCATCTTTCTACACTCGTTGATCTTTTTGTTGTGTCTTTGTTTTGGTTTTGTTTGAGGACAAACAATGCTTTAAGTTGGGGGTTTGATAAGCGCATTTTACGTTTATAGTTGATATTTGAAGATGAGTTTAGCTCGTTTAATGTGCGTTTATGTATCGATTCTTAATGTTTTATCTATTTTAGAATCTTGCTCTTGGGTGTTATTTTAGTGTTTTGTAGGTTTATGTGTTGAAAATCGAAGCAAGGAGCGAAGCACGAACCAAATGAGCAATACATGCGGTTTCTAGCGACCGACTAGCGGTCGCTGGGCTGGCATGAGCAAAACCGGTGCCCGGAGAAACGCGACAGCGACCTCGTGCCCATGGCGAAACTAGCAGAGAACTCGGCAGACGATTTCGCGACTGTTGAAATTGCTAGCGACCGCTAGTCGGTCGCGGTACCATCTGGCGCAAAGCGGCGGCGAAAAAACCTTCGAGACATACCTAGCGATCGCTAGATCGCGAGACGGTCATCCGCCATGACGAGCGCGAGTGGGTTCCCCACTTTTCTATAAATAAGACGACCCGCTTGCTTCATCGGACCCATTCGCCCGAGACACGTTTTAGGGTTTTCTCGGTTTTCTGACTTTAGTCTTTAATCTTCATTTAGTTTAATTCTAGTTTTGTTTTCGTTGTTCAGTTTAGTTTATCGTTTAGTTATCGATCGGAGCGTTTTGTCGATCGTTTTCGATGTTTTCCGTTCGTTGTTGAGATTGGATTGAGACCAACCATTGTTCATCACGCTTCCTACGGGTTTTATATATTTAATTTCCGTTTTATGGTTAAATCGTATTTTATTAGTTTATTATGTACGCTAGTTTCATTTCTAATCTAGGGTTTGCATGATTCGATCTATATGTTGTGATTCTGCTATTGTTATTTACCTTCGGGCATTGATTCATGATTCATGGTGCTTATTTATATGTGTTGATTTGATCAATCTTGATGCATATCTAGTTGCCGATTAATGGCGTAATTGTATTAATTGTCGATCGATCTTGAATGCGTGATCTGAATAAACGCGAGTAAATGGCGAGATAGGATATTCGTAGGAAGCATATTCTTAGTGATCCGTTTGGGTTGCTTATTTTCCTCTAGAGCGTAGCGTGATAGGAAAATTAGTAATCAAGCTCGCAAATTATCGAATGTTGAAGTTGGTTATATATGTGATCTTAGTCTTATGCGGATTAAAGCGGTTAATAATAAGCGGGATAAACATCGTTGTGGATAGGATTGGTGCATCCAGGGTTAGTCTTTCTTCATAGTTATCTTGTGTTTTATTGCTTTATTTATATTTACGCTTGGTTACCTGCTTTGGATTAAGTTCGAAGCCAAACCTCTCATCCTTTATCGTGGCAGAATAATGATGAATTGTCGTTGGTAGCTTCATGTTTTCGTGATCTGATGCGTGGATCGATGCACTGCACTATACCTCGCTACGTGTGGAAAGGGGCGATCAAGGTAACTAGAGCGAGGTTCACTCACTTTGAAGCTCGGGAGAAGGTTCTCGTCAAGTCTCTGAATCCTCGGAAAGTGAACACCACACTTGCTTTGCTTGTGCCACCACCTTGATCGTAACAAGGAGGTTTCCACTAAGCTTAGGCGAGAAGGTTCAAAAGGAGCTATGGTAAACAAAAAATAGTGAATAGGGGCGAATAACGGCAAAATTAGAGAAGAGTTGTATTTGTTTGATGACTGAAACAAAGATGGACATACAGCTAGCTACAAGTGTATCTATTTATAGAATGAAGTAGCTCAAACCTAACCTAGCTGCAATGTGTACTGCGGGTATAAACTCAGTGTGCAGAATTTGTTTGGCTTCTTGTTTGGCCACCTGCATATTGACGAGTTCCATTAAATGAAGGGAAGACAGTCTGACATTTCTGCACAAGCCCAACAATATCTGAAGCTCAAAACAACTTCCATTTAATGTTTTCTTGTTATGCCCCTATGGAGACACATGTACTTGATAAAGTTTCACATAATTAAATGAGCCGCTGCAGCTTTCAACAAAAATGGAAAGTTAAGGTACTTTGTTTGCAATAGTTGGGCTCGACCTGGGCTGAATTATTTTTCGAAGGAGGCCCAAGCACTAAATCAAAATGGGCTGCCATTTTAAAATGGAGAAAGCCAAGCTTTAAATCTCAAATGGGTTGCTACATGTGTACTACAGATTTTTTTAATTTTTATAAAAAAAAAAAAGCAAGTCTGTCAAGTTGTATGAGGGCTGTAAGAACTGAATGAGCATTCGTATTGACTATTAAATAGCTACTTTGGCACTCTTAATGTCTTTAACTTGTGTATGCCAAATCTGAAATACAAGTGAGTCCGAATTTATGAAGCTCACCAAATATATTAAATTGATTCGAAATTGCAAATTCGAGACTGCACAATATATATATAAATTGTCTATTACAAATTAGAAAGAACTCTAAATCAGTATAAACTATTTACAAATTCAAGAACTCCTCGACAAGGTTAAACTATCTAAGTGAATTCGAGACTAATCGTCTTCAAAGAATCTATCCAAGTGAACAAGTCTCGATGGGCATTTGTAGAAACAATTTAAAATTGTTAGCAAATAATATAGGTACACATAGAAATATAAATTAAATAATTAATTATATTTCTATTTTATTAATGGGATTTATTCAAAATAAATAGATATATGGTTAATATTTAATTTATCGGCAAATATGAGGCGATATGTGGTAAACACCTCGGAGAGAAAGAATCACCCAAAGTCCCGAAGCTCAAATAGCTCGGGGCCCCATAAAGCTCGGCCAGCTCAAGCCCATAAGTTCAAGCCCACAAGCTCAAGCCCATAGCTTAAGCCCACAAGCTCAAGCTGCTCAAGCCCAGCTCAAGCCCATAGCTCGAAGCCCATGAGCTCACCCAGCTCGAGCCCATAGCTCAAGCCCGTAAGCCCACTAGCCTAAATCTATAAATAGGGGTGAAGGCTCTCATAATCAGTTTTGAAGTGAGTGAGAAATGAAGATTTGAAGAGCTCAAGACACTCGAAATCTCTGAGGCATTCTGAACACGACAGTTTTGGCGTTCGAGGCGTTACTTGGCAAATCGTAGCGTTCGTCCTCCAAATCATTCAAAGTTGAAGATCTTCAAGCGTTCTTCAACATTTCAAATCAATCCGGCGTCCGATCGAAAACAAGTGAAGTCGCCCGGATCGGCGTCGTCAAATTCACGCTTCATCGAGGAGATGAGGCTACGTCCCTCCAAGAACAACAAGAAAATTCGAAGATCATTCAAAATCCATATCGAAGAAAATGGAGGACGAAGATCGATCCACTCAAACATCACATTCAAATCAAATTGATTTTGTATACAATTTTGTATTTATAAAATTAAATCACAAAATTTGTATTCTGATGTAAGCGGCGATGGAAAGACATTAAAGTCACAGAATTTAGCAGCTGAATATGAATCATATGAAATTTAACGGCTGTGGTGAAAACTAAAATAGTTGGTAATTTAGAAAACGGAGAATATTATTTCTATATTATTTTGGGGGTTGGAAATAATTACCGTTGCTGATGTGGCCTAAAGAATCTCAACCCTCTATCAGTAGACGTGGCCCGTGGGGAAGCAATTCATCACATATAAAAGTGGGTCAGGGCGAAACAGGTTTGGGCTAATCCATCATGAAATGGGCCAAATGGTATCGGGCTCGACCCCTTGAACTATGTTTACACAATATTAGGAGGTTAGTTGCCTTGTTGAATAAATGAGTTGTGGATAAAAATTGATTGAATATAGATTTAGATCACAGATGACTTGTCTTATAGTGGCATTGTCTTACATATATATTTATAGGGGTGAGATTCGGTTCGGTTTGGTTACAGAAAGCAAAAATTCGATTACAAAGCAAGATTAACCGAAATAGATAACTGGGATCGTCTGCGTCGGTTAGCGATTACTAGATGATTAGTCGGTTGTTATCAGTTAGCAAATTAAAATTAAATTTAAAAAATAAAAAATAAAAATACAAAATTAACGAAAATAAGCGAATTAACGAAAATAACCGAAATTAACAGATTATTTCAAATATTACAAATTATAATATTAAATTAAATAATTTTACCTAATAATTAAATAAATAAATTAATTAATTTGGTTAATGGGAATATATAATCGGGATTAATCGGTTATCTGATACCCTTGAAATTCACTTACAATAGGGCCAAATGAAGAGCAAAAGCAGAAAAAATCGGTTGTCGGTTAACCAAATCAAGCTTTCGGTTGATGATCGATTATACATAGCATCTTTAGTACTATATATTGTGTGGAAAACATGCATATAAATCTCACAAAACCGTTGCTCTATCCACGGTGGACATGATTTAAAGTATCCACCAATAATCTGGCAATATCACAGTGAAGAGAAATCAACTCTTTAATCACTATCCTAATTTTATTTATTTCAACCTCGTTACCTTAAATAAGATTTTCTTTTCTTTTTCTTTACAATTATGGACCAATTTTTCATCGGTCGTCGCCTCGCCTCCACCATATTTTCCGTGGATCAATCTTTGCCAACAGTCACTTAGTAGTTCGCTTGAAACCCCTCTGAAGGTTCCTCCAACAAAACTTCGAGATTTGGACAGTCATTTAATTCATTCTGAACGGATAAGAATATATTAACTTTTGATTAACACAAACTCAATTAAGCACATATTGCTGAAAACCCAAAAGATTATGTCATTATTCAACTGGATTGTGCTCAAGAATTCTGAACTGTACACCCTCGATGTTAAATCGTTCTTATACTTTTGAATAAAATTTCGTTGTTTCAAATCCATTTGGGTCGATTATGAGGAAGCTCTTGAGCAAGATCACTTTGCAGATAAAATTTTCGTGGAAAGTTGTCTTTTGAGGCTTTGATTAACTATTGAAGCGATCGTTGCAAAGATTTTATTTATCAACGGAGAATGTCGTGCAGGCTGCTGTGGACGAATAAAGTGTAACTAATTACATGGCACTTTTGTATAATTGTTAGAAGCAAAGTATTTAAGGTAACATGGTTAAAGAAGGATAAATATCATTTTAAATTTTAATTTATATTTATTTTATCAAAAATATCATGAATTTTAAGGAATATCGGACTTTTCAGCTGTATATTTATTTTATTAAAATATCATGGACTTTAAAAAATATCATTTTATCTTATTATCTAACTTTTATAAAAATATCCGCGTCCTTTTCAATTTCAGGTGAAATTAGCGCGGGATATATTCTCTCATCGGAAGTAGGAAATGATGCAGAATATTTTTGATATAAAGATAATAGTTTGATGTTTAAAGATTATATTTTAAAGTTATAATATTTTTTGATAAAATTGAGTTTAAAGTGATATTTCAAAATTCAAATATTTTATAAAATGAATATGATTGGAGTTTAAAATTTATCCTGAAAATTGATTATTTCTATAAAATTAGAATGCATTTATAATAACAGGGGCAGAATTGGCTCCTTTACTCACAGTCTCACATGGCGTTGCCACATTACCGTAGCATGTTGGGTCATGCCTACTATTCATTCAATAAACAAACCAACTCTAAATAGAAACTCCTTGGATGACTTATAAAGCTTATTTTAGAGATTTATAAGATATTTTAAAGAACTTATAAGATGTAATATCTTAAAATTTTATTAAGTTGTCAAAATATTTGAACAATTGAGTTTATAAGCTAGAAAGATAATCGCAGTATTAGAGAAAAAGTGATGATAGATGAAGCGTAAAAGTATTTATATATTGAAAATAAGAGCGATAGTAGAGTTATTTTGTAAATTCATTATTATTTATGAGATTATGAAAATAAGTTGGAGTTAATGAACTTAATTTAGAGATCTCATAAACTATTGAAACTTATTTTTACAATTTATAAACTATTTTAAAAAGCTATAAGTTCAACTAACACCCTCCTAGTTATGTTTGCAAACTTGTTTCCGAAAAATGCATATATTTAATGAATGAAACCACTATTTACTTTCATATAAGATAAAATGCATACCAACTCAAAATAAAAATTAAAAATAAAATAAAAATCCGCGGCAGACTTTTGTTCGCTTGTAAACCTGATTCCGAAATCATTGGAATATATTCCCCAGCTTATTCAATTGGAAATAATTTCTCAAGTAACAAATAATTAGTTATCTGAGCATAAATAATTAAGATACTTGAACATTCATCCCAATTTTTACTGAGAGAGTGGATTCTTATATAAGGATAAATATTGAGTGAAACGATCTTACTATATAAGACAATAATCACACATGTTTTTGTGTTTTGATAATTTGAGCAAAAATCAGGATAGAAAAAAGCCTAGTACTTTAAAGTCTTAAACAACCTATACAATTCCAAATCTATGAATTACCAAAATGTGTAAATTACTCTATCTAGTTACATTGATCTTGAAATATGGAAAAATAAAACCTAGAAAGGCAGAAAAGTGAAGGAACATGGACCATCACGTTTTTTGTTTATCAATTTGGCATCCATCTTTATCAGTTATGCACCTCAAAAATCAAGTCACCATATTCCTCCTAAAGAAAAAACACCTCAATCAAACAATACCCATATTCGAATTTTATTTTATTTTATTTTCATAATTTTGTTCGTTTGTTCGTCATGGCCAAAAATCTTGGACGATAAGTACTTCTACACAGACATAATGGTCTAAAATAAATCTTTTAATGGACATAGGATAAGATTTTGAATTTACAATGATAAGTTTATTTTATGGAGGACTATGTCTATACCTCACTTTAAATCTTTGAACTCTCGTTTGATTTGAAGACTCAATACGTGATTTTCATATAAAACCGAGTCATCTAAATCTATCACCTCAAATTCAAATCACTTTAAATATAAATGCAATACTAATAAGTTTATAAACTCAAGTAGGCACACCACCCAAGACAGGACACATACAATAATAGTAACCTTCTTCCGTTTAGTTTATAGCATACACGGAATCAAATGATGGGAAGTGATCATATATGTCTTTAATAAAAAAGGAGGGAGGAAGTAACCAGTATCCTTTTTTGTTTTTATTTCTCACAAGTCGCCTCATTCGCGCAAATAAGATTATAATTTATAAAATAGATTTGCATCGTAATAGTAATCAACTAGTATAACGCACTTTGTGGGAATCTTCTAGCTGCACTAAGTAAAGTGCAAGTTTATTAGGCAGATTAACTATGTATTGACAGAATATAATATAGTCATGTATTGTGTGAGGCAATGGTGATTCGATTTCTATTACAGTTTGAACTTTGATTTAGATTTGTGTACGAAATAAATTCTGAATTCCGTCCAATAAAAATAGTAAGTGGATTACTGTTTCCACAAAATTCCAAGGATATCTCATGTGCTTTTTTTATAATTTTTGAAAATAACATTTTCATGTACGAGCCTTTTCCATTTCCAGAATTATATATTCAGATAGTAAACACACAAAAATTATAGTTGGTATTTTAATCATATATAAACAATTCGGCACCCAAGGGGATAAGTCCTTGCAAGTTTTTCCCCTTTTATTTTTTATTTTATGGAGGCCATGATTATTCTTTCGATTCACAACGTTGTTTTATTTATTTTTAATTCATAATGAATCTTGACCGTTACTTTTAGTCGTTACGAATAAATCTCATGTTCATATGTAATAGCCATATAAGCCATATAGCGTATAATAAAGCTTTAAAATCGGGTAATTAAACTTCTTTATCTGATATACCAAACCGGTGTGGTATAGCAACTCAGACCTATATAGCGTTAGTGAGATTCGAATCATATTGGTTTGACAACGAAATCACTTGGCACTAGACCATCGGCGGACAATTTATTTACTTTTTTTGGACCGAAGAACATGTATGGTCAGGAATCTTTGTTCCTCATTATATAATTTGTATAGTTAATGACGCGTTTGATATGGCTAATCATAAGGAGTTTTCAATCTATCAACAAATTGAAAATGAAAAAGAAATATATTGCGATCTAAATCATATAAGACCCACAATAAGTATTTCTTTAGTTAAGACCCACGAGAAGTTATAACATAGCAATAGTAATTAAAAGTCAAGCATATTTCATGAAAAATTATATGTTTAAGTGTCGATAGGAAAACTACACAAATCCCATAAAGGTTGTGAACAAATACCAATCGTTATAAAAACATGCAAATCGGAAGATATCCCCAAATAGGCAGAAAAAACATTGTCGATGAGCAGGTGGTGAAAGGCGAAAAATGCTGTCGATGTTGAAAAGTTGTTGGGAGTAGAATCGTCGGACGATCGGATTCGATCGGATCTCTCGATCGGATTCGGCATTGAACAAAGCGAGTTGACATAAAATTGCGCCGCTGAAAAGTGCGCAAATCGAGAATCTTTGGTAGGGTGGAATCGATCGGACCGATCGGACGATCGGATTCAATCGGTTCCTCTATCCGATCAGTTCCTCCGATATATACCGAACCGTCCTGTTTCTTTCCTCCGGATTGAGACTCGCCGCTCTCCATAAGTAAATCACTCCATTTCCTTCCTCTCTTGCTCTCTCGGATCGGATAGCTCTATCGAATGAATTTCCATGGCTTCCGGTCGTCGCTCTCTTGGCTTTCCCAAGCGGAATCCGATCGTCTGTTTGTGAATCGATCGGTGTTTAAGAATCCGATAGTCGAGCGGACCGATCGGTTCTTATTTTAGTTGGTTGGTTTAGTTATTATTTAGTTAGTTAAGTGCTTATGCTATTATTACGAATTTATTAGTTAAGCGTGCTTATGCTATTATTACGAATTTATTAGTTAAGCGTGCTTATTATCATAGTTTATTAGTTAAATACATATCATAATTAAACACCTTATCTTAGTTTATTAATTAAATCGCTTATCATAATTAACCTTGCTTATCATAGTTTATCATAGTTTATTATGGTTTATTAGTTAGTTAAATACTTATCATAATTTATTAATTTTAGCGTGCTTATCTACAAATCAAAAGTAAATAAGACCCACTGTGCTTTAACTTATCATAATTTATTAGTTAAACATGCTTATTTATTGATAATATCATAATTTATTAGTTAAACATGCTTATTTATTGATAATATCATAATGTATTAATTAAGCGTGCTTATTAGTTAATCCACACTCTTAATTAGCACACATCGTTTAATATGCTATTATTTATTTAATATGTTAAAATGTATATTATGATTTATGATGTAATTATGCTAAGCGTGTTATTATGCTTTATTATATGTTTTATTTTATGATATTTATACATTTATTGTTTTTATTGTTAGGGTTATGTTGATTATGTGAGACCGAGATGATTAATGTTGTGGTCAATTAGCACATATTATAGGATCAATTATTTAGATATCATTAAGACTAGATTATTGGAGATTGGTGGTGAAGAGTTCTTGGATAGGTTTGCTAGTGGATGCTTGATCGTTTACTTGTTGGGCACAGTGCGAAAAATATAACTGTGGCTTTGCGCACGTGATTTCCGTCAGTTATGAATGATGATGGTCTAGTATGGTTTCGTATGAGCAGACGGACATTTGTTTCTTGTTCATGACTATGCTAGTCACGGTTTAAGTTTTGGGCTCGTCTTTCAATCTTAGTAGAAACACCGGTTGCAGCGATGTTCAGTGTTTAGAGCTTCTTGCCGTTCGACCATATATCTATTGCGGACTTAGTAGGCGTTTTTACGATAGGGCGTGCATATAGATGATCGGATGGTAGTTTATACCTCCGTCTTGCATATTATGTTATACGGGATGCTATTATCTGTAGATCAGTCTTGGTTGGTCGTGGGTGCGGGCATTGGTCGATGATTTGGATTTATTCTCTAGATTTAGTGGGGTGCGTATTAGTATCGGTGTATCTTGCTACTTATTCAAATTCAAGAGAAAATACCATTTTATGGACCGACTTGGGCATTGGTTGTTTGGTCGCTCGAGATCATACACGAGTGCGAGTGGGGGTTGGGAAATATGTAGACCGGTTTGCCTACCACAGATGCTTGAGATGGAGGTTGATAGCAGAGTCCTCGATCGATGATTTATCGATTTTGTTTGAATCTCGGTCTTACTTTTTATATCCTAAAATTTGTGTTATAATTTTTTATTATAATTTTGATTAAGTCTTGTTTATTTGAATTGTATATAGGATTATCGGCATATTAGATGATGCAGCTCTGGAAGAAGAAATGGACACATGGTCTTGGGTATCGCTCCCGACCACGGAGGCGTTTGGTGTGCCTATATGAAACCACAAAATCCGTTGAGGATGGGGCAGTTTACGAGCACGAGTGATTAGTGATGACGATGTGGGGTTCTCGTGCCTCGAGGTACTTCTCGTTCGCGTCGAGGGCGTGGTGCGCGACGGCATATTGATGAGGTCGAGCCGGCGCACATGGTATCGAGGCTCGATCGGAGGCACCATCCCGTCGTCGAGGCGAGGCGGCGAAGAGCAGGGCCATCCCGACTTCCCGCCGGCGGCGATCACCTCGACCTGGTGATCGTCGGTTCTGAAGGACCTGTCAGGCGTGCTCGGAGGTGAGCGGGCTATCGAAACACCTTGGCGAGGTTGAGGTGCGGATGGCAGTTGAAGGGTTGGTTTAAGGAGTTGATTGGTGCTTTGTCGGCCGTCCTTCACGGCGTGCAAACCCGTTCTCCATCGATCATCATACTCATCCGTGTACGGCAATCGATTGATGAACGCGAATCGGTGATAGCGGAGACATGCGGGCCGCCGGCTCGACATTACCGAGTTTGGTGAGGCCCATTACCGTCCTATAGAGCCTCGTCTTTACCTATGGAATCGCTATATCGGTATATCTATATCTCTGTCTCTATCGAGCCACTTACTCCTCTTGCTCCTGCTCGTGACCACCTCATGCTTTCTCAGAGCCTCCTAACTTCTTATCGACCACCTGACTTCATTCAACGATATGTTTGATATTTTTAGTGATTGTGGACAAGTAAGTGTAATTTAATTAAATAATTTAAATATTTTGTGTTTATTTAAATATTTCTAAGTCAAATGATATTTTCTAATGATTGTGTCGATTGGGATGACCTCCAGAAGTCCGCAGATCCATTACTATAGGAATGTCCGATTATGGACATGGTGGATGACTTTAGGGATGCGGCTCGGGGATCATCGGGATATGAATGATGGCGAGCAGCGTGGTGACACGATTACTGTACCCGAGGAAGAGTGGCCGTGATTCCATCGATGGCTAGCATCTCCATATGTTGTTCTTGGCAAACCGCGTGAACTTGATCGGCGTTAGTACGAACTGATGTCTTCAAAGCGCCCTCGCGTGCGGTGATGCTTTCAGTGGTGGTGGGTTAATCGATCATTTTCATGGATATTCTTAGCCGAGCCGCTTATTATCTTGAGACGTAAGTATTTTGAATTTCTAAGTATTGAATTTATTTTAGTTGAATTGATTGATTAATACTTATACATTGATTGTTCTTATTGTGAGCGATTGATCATTCGGTTGTAGAGTGAGGGCGTCAGAAAATCTTGTATTGTCCACCATGAACAATGCAAACACGATTGTATTGGACAGAAACTTCTATGTAAGTATTGATTTCCCAATAATTTACATTTATTTATTTATTGCTTTGCTCAATTCGATGTGGATTAAATCATTTGAATGTCTCGATAGCGAATCCTGAAGTTGGTTGGGAATCTTGTTCAAGCGGTTGGAAGGTGCCGAGAGTATTATTTCCTGATCGAGGACGCGGCGGGAGTATCCACTATGACCGATTGGTCCAACATACAACAGTGATTTTGTAATTCAATATCATGTTATATTTAAATTTTAATATATTTGTTTTAATAATTCATATATTTTGTAATAATTGTGTTATATAGGTGATTATACCTATCATATCGATGGACACTCGTCGTCATTGTTATCAGAATGCTTATTTGGACGCTTGATCTATATGATTCGATATATTGGAATTAGAAGATCATCTGAGAAGCAGCCAATGAGATGGCTCGATATTGCGTTTATTTGGATTCGTCTTGGATGGGCGATTATTGGAGGTTCACGATACGGGCATGTCGAAAAACCGTGCCACTTGAATTATCTATCCGTCACACCTGCTTGATTCTCCCAAAAGCGGTAAGCTTGGTCCATATGCATGCATGTCACGTTGAGCGTGTGATATCAGGATCATGAGTATTACTTGGGAATACTCGTATACCGACATATAGGAAAATTATAGCTTCTATTTTTGAGTTGTGTGAAGACACTTAGATATGTAAATTTAAATGTGTAATATCTTAAATTCAGTTTATTAATATTTGTAAATTAATAACTATTTAAGATTTTAAACTCCTATAGTTGCTTCTATTTTTATTTATTTAAACTCCTAACTATTTAAGATTTTAAAAATCAACTGTGTAATTTAGTTCATGTTTTATACGATACATAATCACGTTTTGTGCGATCACGATACATTTCAAACTTCACATTTAGTGCGTAAGGAAATATCGAGTAAACCTAGTATAGTCATCAACAAAATATATAATACTTGAACCCTGATAGGCGTGGTAGAACTTGGACCCCAGATCCGTATGCACTAATTGAAAGGGTGAAGAAGTATTATTATTATTATTATTATTATTATTATTATTATTATTATTATTATTATTATTATTATTATTATTATTATTATTATAGCACAACCTGATGTATAAAATTGAATGATATAAAGAAGAATAACAATAAAGGTCGAATCAATATTTGAAATATTAAAAAAATCAACAACTTTAATTAATACAACATACGTTTATTCGATTTGGACATTTCCTACGTATGTCACAGTTCCCTACATATTTGCATTTCTTTGGTGCTCGGCGTCTCTTGAGCGATTCTCCCATGCTCGTTGTAGGCACTCTTAACATAGACCTTTCACCACGGATGGAATCCGACTTGTTCTAGGTCGTCGGCTGTCTTGTCACAATAGGAGGCAATACATTCGCAGGCTACCTCATTTGGACCGACCACTCATTGTATTGAGGACATGATTCTGCACCTTTGTATGTCTCAATTAAAGTGTTGGTGTGTGGTATGATTCGTAATTGTGGATGGATTCTCGGCCTCCATCGATGAAAAGTATTAGTATGAGTTACATGAAAAATAAAGCGGCGTGTAGTATTAGTATTAAAACTTACTTAATGGCGCAATTGCGTGTGAACACATCCGTCTTGGTTAAATTCTCGACAATCCACGATTTTAGTTGGATCGACGAGGGAAGTTCCTAACATGTTGCACCTATATTTTGCATTTGTAGACCTCGTGAAATGTGAGCGACTTTTGGACCGCTCTTGTAAGCTTTTTCTTTGTTCTCGGTGAGATGGTTGTCAAACCTACTCGTCTTGCTGCTCGTCTATCGTTGAACCTTGCTCGATTACAAGTCGATTGCCTCCAACATTGAGCATATTGGAAGGCGCCTCGCATAATAATCGAGGTTAAATGACTCTGCTGCATTTGATGTTAAGAAGCTAAAATGGCTCACGGGGGACTTTGAGCAGGCCCGTTTTACGGTCTACAGGCGGTTTGTGGTATGCTTTATCATTTATGCTTTCGATGCGAGACATAGCGTTGGTATTATGCAGGCTCGTATCATAAGCGACTTCTTGGAACATTTCCACCGCGATGCTGCTCTGACTGTTTGATCTTGTTCGATGAAGTGGTAGAAGCATAAGGCGTGATGAGCTTGTGGAAATACTCTCGATGGCGTTAGCTATGGACACGTGTCGTCAAGACAATTAAGATTTTCGATGTTCCAAATACCCGTTGGATGCGTGAGATAAACCATGACCAAGATTCATCATTCTCAATTGGCTGACACACCCATGCGGGAACACTTGCTCATTGGCATCGGCCGTTCGCAACAAATAAAATTCCTTATTCTTTCCCGAGGTGAGTACCGTCTGACGATCATGGTCTCGAACAAAAATAGAAGGGCAATAGATGCGTGAGAACATGAGCGAGATCTTAGGAATCGACCATCACCATCGACCTCATAATCGATTAAATAGGGATTAAATGCATCCGACATCTGCGGATAACACAGGCATTTGGAATGGTGATCATCTTGAAATAGTATATCGACTCATCGTTGTATGTCGGGCTCATAGCACGTCATAAGCGATCACGGATACAAAATCATGTTTGACTCGGCCATAATTGATTTAGGCTTCATGATTTCACATTGTCGCATTTCGAGCATGTCTGTTCTTGACTATCTTTGAATGAACCTTGATGGTCGACCTGACCCGAATCACGGTGGCATTTGTGTTGAGATATAAACATAAACTTTCAAATATTACCTCGTTGAGCTCGTAACTCAAAATTACACCTCTCGAGTGCTTGCATTTAAATGTCGATTGTTGTGTCGAGCGACCAACAACGTTATTCCCATACTCCGTATACCGCACACTTGCAATGAAGATGAGGTCATCTTTGCTATAGTAATATGAATTACTACTCAATTTTCCATCCTTGTCGGGTCCGTTTCACTAGCAACAAGTGAAATTGCGGCGTTGAGCGGAATAATGGGAACTAACGATTAGTTAGTTCTTGACATCGGGTGGGTTGACATCTTACGGATAGGTGCTTGGATTAATCGAAGATAATAATTTGGGAAGTCCTCCTTCTTGAATCCATCTGCCAAATCGATAAGCGTATTATTTAAAATTGATTGTTAGGGATGGTCGTCGAAAACATCTGAGTCGGTCTCTTGAGATCTTGGTCTCGGTACATATTAACTTCTTCCGTCTTCTCCATCAACATTCATTACGAATAGGGTTGTTGGCCTTGTTGTCTCCGTAGCGTGGGATTGAGAAACCAATCACGAAAGCATACTTGGAACATTTTGTAAATATTCTTCTTGCAAATGATTGGGCTCTCCGGGTTTGATCCACTTAATATTTGTAGTGTTGTGAACTACATAAGCGTGGATATTCTTACATATGATCGAGCAAGCAGTTCATCATCGGTTAACAATGATTTTATTATCAAGCCATATCGAGATATGGATAAATAAAATAATTGATAATCGTGCTCAATTCATTAACTGCAATCGTGATTGATATAGTATATGAAATTTAAGAAAAGCGATGCGGAATTTGGGCGATTTGTTGACACATGATATCGTCAATCATATCAAACTCTCCTATAATTCGCGTTAATGAATTTTCAATTGTCCGTCTACATGAAAGAATAAATAAAAATATTAAAACAAAATTCTCAATCAAAATATATACATGTAAATATAGTATATTATTCTTTGGGGTTCTTGGCGAATTACCTTTGATATTGGAAAATGATTGAATTCTCAGTGGTTTTCCCAATCTGTTTCTTGACGATAGAAAATTTTGGAAAATGAAGATATGAGATGTGAATGAATGAATGAATGAATTAGTCAATTTTATAGAAGGTAATGACCGAATAATGGATATACATGTATCGTTCCACGTGAAATTCTTGTAAACTGAATTCGGACTCATTGTTGTACAAATTCTTGTAACAACGGATAATCGACCTATATTGTCTAAATTCGGACTATTATATCGGTTTAGTGAATGAATTGAATCTTCTGATAATTTGAGAGAAAATTAAAGCAACATTGGTGAAACAATTAAAAAACCAATCGGAATCGGTTCGGATTAAATTAATCTCGTCGAATCGATCCTGGAGTCGGATTACAGTCTTTCCATCGAATCCGAAAGACTCCTTTCATTTTAATCATTCGTTATTTCTGAGAAAACAAAGTCAACATGAGGTATATTTGTCAATCTGATATAAGCCTCTGCGATTTTGCGTGTTTTATCCGTTGGGTATATGTCATGCTCTCTTATGAGATCTGGGTATCGTCATCCGCCCTATGTTTAATCCTCGCCTCTCAATAGCCTTGTGTATAATGTAAATATTGCTAGTAGCCTCGCATGAAGTGTTGCTATTAATCCTAATAGGGTTAAAGGCTAGACACAATAAGTATCAGTCGGTCATTATCAATTAAATGTCGCAAGCCATTTCCAGTTGAGAAATTGTAGTGTTGCATCAAAAAGACAATAAATCCATCATATCGTCTTGATTGAAAAGAAAATCCGAGAAAAATGCAGACCGAAATTTTGGAAGCATATTTCCACTTTCATCATTTTCATGCCAAAAGATTCCTAAATTTTTGTAGAAATGAAATAAATAAAACAAAGACATGTCTGTTTCATTATGATTGGACAAGTTGGATTTAAAGAGGATTTAATAAGAAGATATATCAAAGTGATACCATGTAATATGGATAAAATTAATAACTCAAATGTAAGCTTATGGATTTAGTACAACCACAAATTCATAGGAAAACACTTGGGTGAGATAGATAGAGATTAAGCGGTTCGGTTTGATTAGCAGAATCAATTCTTCAAAAGTGGGCAAAGAAAGCGAGCGTTTTAAATTTTGGTTAACAAAAATCGATCGATTCAAACCAGTTCGGTTTTGATTAGAAAAAATCGAATTAAAATTAATTAATAATAAAAATAAATAAAATAATAATTAAAATAAATAGAATAATAATTAAAAAGCGAAACTTATTATAAATAAATAAAATATTTAACAAATAATTAAAATAATTAATAAACAATAATTAAAAATTGATTTTAAATTTGTAATTAATTAATTAATAATTAAAAATAAAAAATGATTTTTAGGTTCGAACAGTTAGGTTATCGGTTAACCAATAACGAAATTTTTCTAGAGCAGCCGACCGAATAACTTAATTTGTCGGTTTTAGGTTAACCAATTGTCGGTTTTGTACTTATAAGTATCAACTAAATTATAAATATTTTATTTAAATATGAAACTTAACCCATTTCACAATGATATAGAGGTGTTTGGCTAAACATAAAACAAAATAAACATAAGTTGTTTAGCTTGAAAAAGCAACATAAAATTTGTTTGGGGGGAACTATAATTTCGATCAAACACCTCATAGTCTTATCGAAAAGTTAATCACGGTATATCACATGAATTGTTGTCTCAATTACTCATGTTTAAATTTAGCAAATGGTTGTGGTAACGGTTTAAAGTTTTGCTTTCTATTTTAAGAGCCAAAAGCAAGAACTTAATGTTCTTATTTAAATATAGATTTACCTTTTCCATAATCAAACAAATTACTATACCGGTTGAGAGAGAGATATTTATACAAGGAAGCTTCGTATCTTGGCATTTTCAAAGTCAAATAATTGGGAACTTAAAAATGGGCGTAGTGTGAGTGGAGGTGATACGAGCCATGTTTGCGATTATACTCACCAAGAAATTATTGGGCGTTTTCATTGAAGCTTCCCTCTAAAAGGGACCCAGATTTCACATTTGTCTTCACTTGATTATGCATTTGTCCTCAATAATCAATATTACTATATTAACATTTGACTTTTGCTTAATAGGAAAGATTCGTTGACTGTACTTTCACTGCATATTTATCACTTCATTTGAATCATAGTTTTATAAAATTTGAAAGAGTTTTGGAAGTTTGTGCAAAATTAACAGTAAAGAACCCCAAGCCTCAAATATGACCTTTAAGCAATGAGGGTATAATTAATTAGACTAATTAGGGCCGCTGTGCTGAAATAAGCACACACAAAATAACAGAAGGCGATAATTAAAGACTAATATGTCAAATTTATAAACAAAACATGGGTCTTTGATGATTTCGGCCTTAATTTAATACAATAGATTGATTATTGTACAGTGATGGTGACACATCAATTTGAGTTTACTTTTCTGCCTCAACAAATAATAATTCTGCAATATTCATGGATTCCTAAATCTATCCTTATGATCTACTAATCAATCATCCATATTTTAAATTTTATCCTTGGAAATGTTAGTGAGAACAAAACGTTTGTTCAATATAATCAATGGTCATAGTTTTTCTTTAGTGTGGTGTATTTCTTTTATGGGTTTATATAATTAATGAAATTTATCTATTGTACACCATAAAATAACAACTATAGGTTTTTGTATGTATGTGTTGGCGCAATAATAGAATGATAAATCGTGAGTAAAGATTTTAGATTCAGTCTCTAATTCACATGACTTTTATAATTTTGTATTTAACTAACAAAAAAACTACAGGTTTCCTCATTATTTGGAACTAAGAAGAAAATTTTTATAATCTTACTTTAAAGATTAACATTTGAGGATATCAAAAACTTGAGATTATTTTAATCATTTGAGTTGTTATCTATTGATTTTAATCCAACCAATATATGTGAGATTGAGGTAATCCTCCAAATAAAGAAGAGTTATTTGTCCTAATTTTAATCTTTCATTAATCTCTTATAGTAAATAAAGTTTATAAATAAAATTATCTTATTATACATTTAATCGATCAATCTCGATCGTTGAAATGTTGTCGTGAAAAATAAGCGCCACTACGTGTAATTGCGAGTTTTTAATTTAGGATACGAAATTATGTAATACAACAATCTATAAATTGATGAGTTTGAGTTATAAATGGTGATAATTTTTTTTTATCAATATTGTAATTACCGTTGTTGTATGTTGTTTCATTAAATATCACCCATTTGAAAGGAAAATAGCAAATCCTGGTTTGAACTCCCACAATTCGAATATATAATACTAATTGTTTGTCATAATCAAATTAATCAACTGTGACCATAATTCAACTTATGAATAAATCCATAAAATTGTGTAAAGTTTTCAACTCTGTCCATCCAAAGCTTATCGGGTAGGAATGACATACATCCCGAAAATGACATTATCATGTCCATGATCAACGTTACCTCAACACTGCGACTTCTATTCTAAATTTTCTCGACGCACAAAGAAACACGGTTCCAAACTTCCAATATTACATCATACGTCATATATTAAAATAATTAATCAAAACAAAAAATTAAGTTAAAATAGTCTTCAACATGATGTCAAATATGTCAATCCTTCCATATTAATTTAATCGAAACAAAATTAAATTCCTATTCTTGATAATGACTTGCTATTTTAATACTTGATTAATAGGATGATACAAGTTTAGCGTTAAAGGCCGGTATTTATATTCTAACTGTGGGCCCCGAGATATAATTATAATACTCAATACGACTAATTAAATATTATCAACCCAGCTAGTACGCAATCGCTGAATGACTATTTGGAGTAAGACCACATTTGCCTCGTTGAATTTGGGAATAAACCCAAAAATACCCTTCATTATTTTAATAGTTAAGTTAACATGCATGATTAGTAAAGGGTAATTATGTGAATGAGCATCAAAAGCCTCCTCAATCCCCACTGCTATATAAAGAGCTCAGTACAAAATAAAGCATTCATTCACCAAAATCAGTTCGACGCTTCACTCAAAATATGGCCTCACCGACCACCAAACCACCACCACTCCCACGACGGGCAGGGCGGAGCCACCGGATTCTCCGATCTGCATCCCGACGTCATAAAGTCACACATCCTCAGCCGGCTGGACGGTCCAGCCCTCGGCTCCGCCGCCAGCTGCTCCCCACCCTCCGCCGCCTCTCCGACGACGAAACCCTCTGGTCAACCATCTGCCACTCCACGTGGCCGTCCACCATCACGTCACGGATTGTGCCATCCCATCGCCTCGTTCCCGGCGGCGGTCCCCACGCATTCTTCTCCCGCCTTCCAATCCCGACCGATGGAAACCTCCCCGCCCAGTCGACGCCA
>JAODLM010000198.1:0-76733 GCA_036937905.1 Salvia rosmarinus
AAAATTTATTCAAAATGTATAAAAATTGTTTGAAAGGAGCCGAGAGCTTTGGGGTAATATTGGAGCATGAAATTGTACTTTATAATGTTATATGTGTCCATGATATTTAATTGAAAATTACAAAAAAAATCTATACCAATGTTCTTAGTGAAACCGAAAGCATAAGGAAAAAATGGGTGAATGTATGATTTTTATTTGATACATGCAATATGATATTATTGATTCATGAAGTATTGAGAGTACATGGAAATTTATTTGGCATTTTTGGAATAACCTATGCTATTTTTTTCAAAAAAAAGTCGAACATGTATATATTTATATATTAATGTGTGAATTTATTTCATGACATGCAATTTCATATAATTGATCTATGATACCATGTGAATCTATAGCCAATTGCTTGGAATTTTAGAAAAATCCTATCTATTTTTTTCAAAGGAACCGTGAGGTGTGCATTAGTATATGTTAATGTGTGATTTTAATTTATAACATGCAATAGTGTTTTAGTGATCTAGAATATGAATTAAACATCTTATGATTTTATTGAAATTTTTACAAAACAATTACTCCTTGAAATCAAATAAGCCGTGAGTATATACTCAAAAATGGTGATGATTCAAGAGGTCTTTGATGCATTTTATGATGTTATATTGTTACACTATAATGTATAAGCATATTATAATTGTTTGAAAATTTTATAAAAATTGTTTGATGTACTTAGTGAAACAGCCGAAAGCTTATATACCATTTATAGGGTATATAAATGTTATATCATGACTTATATGACATACATATGTCATGGACTAATGTTTGGACCTTATATTAATTTATTAGAATTTTAGCAAAATTATTAAGCATTTATTTATAAATGCCGAGACCTAGTATTAATATTAAAGTGATGATTGAACAATGGTTGAGTGATATTATGACATATTAATGACCATAGTGTATTTTAATACACTATATAATATTAGAAAATTTTGGACATTGTTTGGTAAATTAATGTAATTACCGAAACTGTTTAAAGATTTTTAAGGATTTTTAAATCCTTTTAAATCAATTTTGTTAGTAAATTATATGTCTAATAATATTTTAGACATATTTGGAAATTATTGGATAATTTTCAAAATAATAGATTGGCAAAAATTAAAATAGCCGTGAGCTATTTTAAAAGAATAGAAATAAGGATTTTGAATCCTTAAATTCTTTTATAATGAATTATATGTTTAAAAATTATTTTTAAACATATTAAAACAGTTTATAAAAAGAAATCAATTGAAAATTTATTTTCAAAAGATTTAATATTAAAATAAGGCTTAGTAATTAAATTACTAAGAAAAAGTCAAAATTATTGACTTTTGACATCAACGTACGAAAGACGTTCGATAAATACGCAAATACGCGTAAAACGTATCATTTACTAATGATATCACGTTAATATGAAAAGATTTCATGTTTAAAGTCATGAAATCGAAAAAACGTGAGAAAACGTTGAACCATTTACTAAGAGGGGTAAATTGGTCATTTATAACACATATCTCGTTTCTCTCGAAGAACGAGAAATGTTAATTTGGTACGCGACTGAGAAACGAATTAAATTCATTAAGGAATTCAATTCGCGTCGATATGAAATATCGAGTTATCTTATAAGACTTGATAAGTCTCGAATTACGTAACCGACGTACTAAAGCATCCTTTTTATATAAAGGTGTGAATGACGCACCAAATTGGACGCCGACGAGTAAGGAAAACGATAAAGACGAACAATAATTTCGGTGGGCTTTATTACCAAAATGGAGCGACTTTCTCGCTTCTTTTCAACTGTCCTTGTTTACAGCATTTTCAACTAATGCTAAAATTTTTAAATGATTACCGCCAAAATGTTTACGTTTTGTATGTTGTATCCTATCCATGTATGATGTGATGTTAACGGGTTATTCCCAACTTATGAATGAAAATCGATATCGGATCCTATTGGGAAGCTTATACAGCTAGGATTAACGTGTACACCGATGGTGACCGTTGTGTCTTTGTAAGGACAATTCACGGTCGGTCACGGGTCGTAGAAGGAGGCCTCCTTCACGACTTTCGACTATGATAATATGATGACATGATAATAAGGGATATGGATCACGACACCAAGAAAACGCCGAAGCAACTTTTATAAACTCGTGAAAATATTTTAGTAAGCACAAGGCATTTTCAAATAAAACCCTCGTCTTTACCACTATATTAGCGAGTAATTAAACGAAATGAAATGTTTTGCATAAGTCCACCGGTACAAATTTTTGTACTTAGCCCCGCATGTTTGTTTTAAATGTGCAGTTGAGCTTGGTCGTGATGATGGAGAAATGTTGAGAAAGCCATGTGTCCTTGATGTTCGTTAGAAATGGATAACCTCGAATACATATCGTCATATATGTACTCACACCCTTTCCGCTGAAAAACTCCGAACTGTTTTATTTTTCATGTTGAACACTATAACAAAGTGAACTATGAAGTCTTTCAGATCATTATATCCTTTGGATCTGTTAGTTAAGCCCTTTTGAATTAAATTGTATAAGTGTATGTTTAATCTTAAGTTCTATATTCCTAATAATAGTCCGCTCACTCCGGGTCATCCTGAGTGGGGCCGTGTCAGAGTGGTATCAGAGCGGTTGCTCTATGAAATCCCATTTCTTTCTAAACTAAGTCTAGAATTGAGTCACTAGACTTCTAGAAAATCTACTGGCTATTCTCAACACTTCATCACATCGAGCTCAACGGGAAAAAGGTAACTAGTTTCATTTGAGTTTATGAAACAAAAATTTTTATATGATGATCAAATTTGAAAAGATTTTTGAAGAAAAAGGAAAAGGAAAGTTGTGATGTGGTGATAATTGAAATGATGAGTATTGAATGAAAAATTTTCAAAAGTCTTAAATTTTGAAAGTTGATAGCAATGATATGAAGTGGTTAAGTTGAAATGTATGTTTGAAATGAATCATGATGATTTAAGATGAGTGTATGAAAACAAAATGATATGTACAGTTATGTATGAACGAAGAATGAGGTGATTTGGATGTTATGCTTATGAGTTATGAAATCTATGTTGATAATAAAGTATGCTATGCTTTGGAGAAGAACGTAGACGATATAGGAAGTATGTTCACATAATGAAAGAAAAAAAAAAAAAAAAGAATGATAGGAAGCATGAATGTGTTTTAATTTCGAATTCTGAACGGCGAAAGTGGAACGTAAAGATGATCGGGAACGACATTGACTACGAAGAATGAAGAAGGTGGATGCTTATCACAGTCAAAGTGAGCGATCATAACCATAATTTCAACTTGCGTGACTAAAGACCGAGATTTCCGAACGGCAAGCTTCAATTTGAAGACGTGGACGTAATAATCATACTAAGTCGGCAGCAGCCATAGCGCGTATGATGTCATTATTGGCACCTTCTCGAAACGTTGCCATAATCGCGAAAATTTTCTGCACTGCGCAGTAAATTTGTTTTTAACCATACTCTCTTGATAAGACTCCGTTTTACGCATGGTTTTCGCCTGCGTATTCCTAACATTCTGAACTTCATTTGTTATGAAGGACAGAATCTCTTTTTCCAGCTCCCAAATACAGTAGAGTCTGGGTAAAGTCCAGCTTGAGTTTTAGGTAGAACAGAGGAACCTATAATACCTCGTGTAGCTTAACATAGCAATAGGAGTTTTGTTTACTAGATGGGTTAAGAATGTTTGGTTATAGGTTGAATAGTATATCCTAGTTGATTAACCGAAGTATTAAGCTACCCTATTTGCTATTAGGTATTAGTAGTGTCTAACAGTTAGTTTTTGATCGTGACAGATGGAGGAGATGCGTTATATTGCGAGGAGGAGGGTAGGACCTAACCCGACCCCTGAAGAGACTATTCGTATCTACCGGGAAAGCTGGATGTGTGCTGGCGAGGATCTAGGAGAGTTTTTAATGTACTATTTTAGACTGTGGAGGAATGCGAGAGTTTATGGCGTGACGGACTACGACGGCATTAAGCGTCTTCTTACTATACTTCCATGTGATTGGGAAGATTATGCTCGTGAGGTGTCTGGAGATTACATTTACCGTGCAACTGGAGGATATGACTTGATAGGTGATCTATCCAGGTTCATTAGCCACCTGACGTACGTATATAGCATCTATGGCGCAGCGCCGAGAGGACCTTATCTCCCTCCACGGGAATATACTTGGCGTGACGAGTCACCTGAGTGGCTGTACACTGAGGTCCCACGGGTAGTCGATACAGTGGTTCCTCGATATCGGATCGATGAGGGCAGACTTGTTCAGGCAGACGGAGCAGCTAGGCCTAGAGCATTGGGAGCCCCTGTCTTCCCACCTCTGATTTTCGGACATCCGGTGCGTCCACCACTACCGCCTTTACCACCGATGGCAGCACCCCTACCACCAGTCGAGAGTTTCCGTCAGACAGCACGGATTAGTGTGACAGGCACTCTTGATGGGTATAATCCCATCCACGGCGATTCTGACCCGATTCGTGTGGATTATGGTCCATCGCGCGACATCCCGATGGTAGAGAGTAATGGAGCTGGACCTCTAGAGCATATGGCGGGTTGATGACTCATTTAGGAGGAAGAGGATCCGGAAGAAGATGAGGAAGATTCTAGGAGTTGATGTAGCTAGTGATGTTGATGTAAAGTTTGAAGGATTATGTTATCTATTTTTATGTATGTTTTATTTATGCTTTTGAAAAACTTGAACAGTGGGGAAAACGGAATTTTTGTAAGGCTATAAAGCCGTTGTGTGTTGGACTTGAAATTTTGTAAAGCCTTAAGGCCGATATGTGTATGGTCTTCTCCTTTTGAAACATTTTGGAAGCAAGTATGTAAGTAATCTTGGATGTAAGGACTTGTGTTTGCAAAGTACGTTATCTATAGTGCTGTTGCAATTGTATGTATGTGTGATTCAAGAAGGCTTTTGCAACAAATTTATGTATGACAAGAATGAAATGTTTTATTTAAGTTATCATTTCTAAAAAGGCAAAGAGATGAAATTTTACATATTCAAGTTATAAAAATGATACATGATACTAATGATATATTTTACACAATAGAATGCCTCCTAGACAAGACCCCGAACGAGAAGTAAGAGGCAGAGGCGCACCTAGGAGACGAGGTAGAACTCCGAGCAGGAGGAACAAGCTGTACCTCAACCACCCCACCTCAACCTGACCGCAGGATAGAGGAATTGTTTTTAAGACAAAACCCTCCAACTTTCAATGGGAAAGGTAGTCCGGAGGATGCTGAACAGTGGATGAGAACCATCGAGAGAATTTTCACTTTTCTAAGGTGCACAACACAAGAAAGACTATCGTGTGTAGCCTTCCAGTTAAATGGGCCTGCTGATTTCTGGTGGGAGGCCAGGAAGAAAACTTTCACGGCGAGGCGGATGGAAGAATTGACTTGGGAAGATTTTAAAAGAGAAGTGTATGATAAGTATGTACCGAAGAGTTACAAGAAAAAGAAGGAACACGAATTCTTCTTGTTAAAACAGGAAAAGATGTCGGTAACTGATTACGATCGCACTTTCTGCGAAATGTCTAGATATGCACTGGATCAAGTGGACACGGATTTAAAGATGGCCGAGAAATTTAGATCTGGGTTAAGGCCAGAAATAAGAATGTCTCTCGCTGGTCTTGGAGACATGACTTATACTGAGGCTCTTACACGGGCTTTGGACATTGAGGCAGCAATGCCAGATGATAAGTCGGGATCAGTCCAGATGCAGAATACCATGGACAGAGGAAAGAGAAAGTGGGATGCTAGTTTTGGTAATAGTAGCAGAGGAAGCTTTGAAAACAAAGGTAACAAACAGCAGTGGCAGGGGAACTCAGCAAATCAAGGACAAGGATGGAGGAAGCCAACCTTTATTCCTTCAACCAGGGGACCACAAGAGCAGCGAAGGGCTCTTCCGTGCCCAAAATGCCGAAAGATGCACACGGGAATGTGCATGGCGGGCAATGGAAACTGTTTCAGGTGCGGTATGAGAGGACATTACGCAAACTTCTGTCCGGGGATACGTTCAGAAACAATTGTAAGGCCGAACCAACCCGGTAATGTCCAACCGGCGAGGGCTATCCAATTTCACTAACCTCAACACAAGAATGCAGCCGCAACAATGGCAACAACCTCACAACAATTGCAGCACCACAACAACAAATACCACAACAAAGTGGCAGCCACCTCAAGAACGAAGACAACAACCACAGCGGCAACGTCGGTGACAAAGAGCCCGCACAACAATGTAGCCCGGAAAGGCAAGCACCACGTCGTCCAGCGGCTACCCCAAGTTAGGGCGTATGCTTTGCACCGCAACAAAGCGAACAGGGACCAGGAAACTGGCGGTATGGAATCCTTCTCAACATGCCTGTTATAGTATTGTTCGACACGGGTGCTTCGCACTCTTTCATAGCAAAATCATGCGTAGATCTGCTGGGACTTAGTGCAATAAAAGCAAATCAGGATATGAGAATCTCATCACCTATAGGAGGAATTATGACTGTCACACATTTTTGCTCGAACCTAGAGTTGAACTTAGGATCACTAAGGGTTCTAGCAAATAATTTGAACATAATGATCATGGGTGACGTAGATATAATCCTAGGAATGGACTGGTTAGCTGCAAACCACTCCACGATTCTTTGCAATGAAAGGAAAATATCATTTCACTTTCTGGGCAAGAAGCAACGATTTCCATGGAATCGACATGGGAAGAGAGTCCCAATTGTGTCCGCATTGAAGGCAAGAAACATGATGAATAAGAAAGGATACCATGCTTTCCTCGTTTACCTGAACGGAGAAGAAAAGCCGGACCTGAAGATAGAAGATATTGAAATTGTTAAGGAATTTTCAGATGTATTTCCAAAGGATCTACCAGATTACCTCCTGATAGACAGTTGGAATTTACCATTGATTTGGAACCAGGATCGGCTCCAGTATCAAAGGCACCCTACAGAATGGCTCCAAAGGAATTGGAAGAACTGAAAATCCAAATCCAAGAATTGTTGGACCTAGGTTTCATTAGACCTAGTGTTTCACTGGGGCGCTTTGTATTGTTCGTTAAGAAAAAGGATGGATCCTTAAGGATGTGTATAGACTATCGAGAGCTGAACAAGATGACGCTTAAGAACAAATATCCTTTACCAAGAATCGACGATTTGTTTGATCAACTGAGAGGAGCAGGCATATTTTCAAAAATTGATCTTAAGTCAGGATACCATCAACTCAAGGTACGACCTGAAGACATAGCTAAAACTGCATTCCGAACAAGATATGGCCATTATGAATTTGTAGTTATGCCATTCGGATTAACTAATGCACCAGCGGTGTTTATGGACCTCATGAACCGAGTGTTTCATCCGTACTTAGACAAGTTTGTATTAGTTTTCATAGATGACATTCTCATCTATTCGAAAAATGAGGAAGACCATAAGGAACATCTAAGAATGGTGTTACAAACTCTGAGGAATGAAAGATTGTTTGCTAAGTTCAGCAAATGCGAATTTTGGCTAAAGGAAGTAATGTTCCTAGGACACATCGTGTCTGCAGATGGAATCAAAGTGGATCCAGCCAAAGTGGAAGCAGTGCAAGAATGGAAATCACCGCGAACTCAGAATGAGATCCGGAGTTTTCTAGGGTTAGCTGGTTATTATAGGAGATTCATTGAGGGATTCTCCAAAATAGCAAGACCAATGACCCAATTACTTCGAAAGGGAGTTAAATACACTTGGACTGGGGAATGTGAGGCGAGTTTTCAAGAACTCAAGGAAAGGTTAACAAGTGCACCAGTGTTAGCAGTCCCAGAATCAAATAAGGAATATGTGGTTTATACTGACGCCTCGAAGAATGGATTAGGATGCGTTTTGATGCAAGAAGGAAAAGTAATAGCGTACGCATCACGACAACTTAGACCACATGAGCTAAACTACCCAACACACGATTTAGAGTTAGCTGCGATGGTTCATGCCGAAAATATGGAGACAAGATCTCTATGGAGTGAGATGCTAAATTTATACGATCATAAGAGTTTGAAATATTTTTCGAGCAAAGAGATCTAAACATGAGGCAAAGAAGATGGCTCGAACTAGTAAAAGACTACGACTGCGGTATTAACTATCACCCAGGTAAAGCAAATGTAGTAGCTGACGCCTTGAGTCGTAAAAATCAAACTCATTTGGGATATCTCCTGACACGAGAAGATAAACTTGTCGAGGAATTCAGCAAATTAAGAATTGAATTGATTAAACAGCCAGAGACGATCAAGAATTGTATTGCTACACTCACCATGACACCCGATCTAAGAAAAAGGATCATTGAGAGACAAAGGATTGAGGAAAAGTTGGAAAAGATAAGAGAAAGAGTGAGAATCGCGGTGGAAAATTTCCAGGAAGCATCAGATAATGCTTTAATGTTCAAAGGAAGAATATATGTTCCTGATGATGCTGAGATTCGGAACAACATAATGAGTGAGGCTCATGATACACCTTATACCGCCCATCCAGGCAGTACGAAGATGTACCAAGACCTAAAAGAGAAATTCTGGTGGGAAGGCATGAAACGAGACATAGCTTCTTTCGTAGAACGTTGCCTTGTTTGCCAACAGGTAAAAGCTTTACACCAACGTCCCTATGGGAAGTTACAACCGTTGGGTATACCTGAATGGAAATGGACGAAATAACGATGGATTTCACATGATTTACCCAAGTCTCGAAAAGGAAACACTACTATATGGGTAATAGTAGATAGACTCACCAAGTGCGCTCACTTCTTACCAATTCAAAATACATATGGAGCTGATAGACTAGCCCAGATATACGTAAAAGAAGTGATACGACTACATGGAGTACCAAAATCCATTACATCAGATAGAGACTCCAAGTTTACATCGAAATTTTGGATGAGCCTACAAAAAGAGTTGGGAACAAAGTTAAACTTCAAGACAAAGATTTCACCCACAAACCGATGGGCAATGAAGGACAATCCAAACTCGGAAGATATCTTTGAGAACCGTAGTACTAGATCGAGGTACTAAATGGGAAGACATTCTACCTCTTATTGAGTTTGCCTATAATAATAGTTATCAGTTTACGATTGATATGGCCCCATATGAAGCTTTGTATGGCAAGAAATGTAGATCACCACTTTATTGGGATGAAGTAGGTGAAAGGAAAATAGTAGGGCCGTAGTGATAAATGAAATGATTGAAATCGTCCGAGCGGATTAGGCAAAGAATCGAGGAAGCTCAAGATGAGCGAAATCCTACTGATACGCGTGAGATCGGAGCTGCATTTCAAGTTGGAGACAAAGTATTTCAAAGTCTCTCCATCGAAGGGATCACCAGATTTGGTGTGAAAGGAAAACTAAGACCCCGCTACATAGGACCATACGAGATCCTAGAAAGAATAGGCTCAATGGCTCATAAGTCGCTCTCCGCCCAACTTGGGAAATGTGCATAATGTTTTCACGTATCTCAACTAAGGAAATATGTACGATCCAAAACACGTGATCCGTCAAAACAACGTAGTTCTAAATCGGACATGAGTTATGAAGAAGAGCTATCGCAATACTAGACCATAAAGTTCAACAACCGAGGAACAAATCAATTTCACCGGTCAAAGCTTGTGGAATCATCACGAGCAAGAAGAAGCTACGTGGGAGCTAGAGGATACGATAAAGGAACAATACCCCGCTTTATTACTCAGAAGGTATACAAATTTCGGACGAAATTTCTTTTAAGGGGTAGGATGTAATAACCCGCAGCTTTAAAAGCCTAATTACGGTCTTTAAAACCGTAAAATAAAATTTTGCCGTGAAATCAATCACATATGAAATCAAGTATGATTTCAATTGTTTACAAGGAATAATTTCTGTTACACACTCACTCGAAGTTAGTGAATGATGTAAATCGAATGTTTTAACTTTTATCGGCGATACATTTTAACGTCGAATGCATATCGATCGTTGAAATGTCACGACTTTTCTTAAGAAATCAAGTTGGAATTATATTCCATTGTGAATGGAATATTTTATAATGAGATTACAGTATTCGATCATTTTAAAGATGAGTCGATACGTAGCGTTTTGAGACGTTTTCAAACGTCAACGTTTAGAGATAAGATGAACGATGGTTTTAATGATCAAGAAACTTTAGGAAATTATTTCTTATGGTATTTTTATGATATTAAAGTACTAATAAGCATTTTATTAATGCTTGAACATTTGAATTAATTTTTATATCAAAACTGATTTCGAAAACCCTAATTATTCGAAATTAGGGTTTCTTTCGAAATTAAATGCTCTTCCTAATTATCCTATGATATAATTATCATATAATTTATATACCAAAGTGTATATACCTATTAATGTCATGAAATAAAAATTTTAACCTATGAATTAATTAAATGGCCGATAGCCATTTATGTTGTGCACAAATTGAATTATCTTCTTCCTTTATACTATTTAATTAACCTATGATATTAAATATCATCTAAATCATATATTATGATTTATATATCTATAATTAGCATGACATAGGAATTTTACCCTATAGTTTGGCCAAATGGCCGAGAGCTACACATATAGGAATATAAATCTTAATTGTTTCTTTTAACTCACATTTGCATGTATATATATATATATTCAGATTTTTGCTTCACCAAATCTTCCACTAATGATATGTTGTAGCTAGTTTCAAGAAGATTGTGTGTAAGTACACAATGATTAAGTTCCCACTATCTACATAGAATAATAATATAATGTGAAGGTCTCAGTATTTGCATTGGGGAGAGGGCCGAGAGAGAGTGTATAGGGGGGTTGGCTTCAGTTTTTTATTTCTCATTCCTCACTTAAACACCCAACACTCATCACCTCCTTTCTCTCTCCAACACTCAAAAACTCTCTCTCTCTCTCAAACAGCCATAGCCGAGCTCTCCCTCTCCATAGCCAAGCTTCAATTCCTTCCTTTCTTCCATATCAAGTGTAGAACCTTGGACATTGTTCCATTAAACCATACATCCAAGGTAGGATTTGAAACAAAACACCTATGGTCTTCGATTTTATTCAAAAATTTCGAAGGATATGTCTAGTTCTTTGCATGTGATATAGATGATCATAGTTGGTGATATTTTGCTATTGCATGTATGTAAATGATGAGAAGTATGTAGATAGGTGTTCTTGTTTTCAAAATGTATTGCATGTATGTTTTAGTCCCAAAATTTTCGAACCTATAGCTATATTAGGTTCTATGATTTTGTAACATGTTTTGAAGCTTGGATCATATTTTAAAATTTATTCAAAATGTATAAAATTGTTTGAAAGGAGCCGAGAGCTTTGGGGTAATATTGAGCATGAAATTGTACTTTATAATGTTATATGTGTCCATGATATTTAATTGAAAATTACAAAAAAAATCTATACCAATGTTCTTAGTGAAACCGAAAGCATAAGGAAAAAATGGGTGAATGTATGATTTTTATTTGATACATGCAATATGATATTATTGATTCATGAAGTATTGAGAGTACATGGAAATTTATTTGGCATTTTTGGAATAACCTATGCTATTTTTTTCAAAAAAAAGTCGAACATGTATATATTTATATATTAATGTGTGAATTTATTTCATGACATGCAATTTCATATAATTGATCTATGATACCATGTGAATCTATAGCCAATTGCTTGGAATTTTAGAAAAATCCTATCTATTTTTTTCAAAGGAACCGTGAGGTGTGCATTAGTATATGTTAATGTGTGATTTTAATTTATAACATGCAATAGTGTTTTAGTGATCTAGAATATGAATTAAACATCTTATGATTTTATTGAAATTTTTACAAAACAATTACTCCTTGAAATCAAATAAGCCGTGAGTATATACTCAAAAATGGTGATGATTCAAGAGGTCTTTGATGCATTTTATGATGTTATATTGTTACACTATAATGTATAAGCATATTATAATTGTTTGAAAATTTTATAAAATTGTTTGATGTACTTAGTGAAACAAATTGAAGCTTATATACCATTTATAGGGTATATAAATGTTATATCATGACTTATATGACATACATATGTCATGGACTAATGTTTGGACCTTATATTAATTTATTAGAATTTTAGCAAAATTATTAAGCATTTATTTATAAATGCGAGACCTAGTATTAATATTAAAGTGATGATTGAACAATGGTTGAGTGATATTATGACATATTAATGACCATAGTGTATTTTAATACACTATATAATATTAGAAAATTTTGGACATTGTTTGGTAAATTAATGTAATTACGAAACTGTTTAAAGATTTTAAGGATTTTAAATCCTTTTAAATCAATTTTGTTAGTAAATTATATGTCTAATAATATTTTAGACATATTTGGAAATTATTGGATAATTTTCAAAATAATAGATTGGCAAAAATTAAAATAGTCGTGAGCTATTTTAAAAGAATAGAAATAAGGATTTTGAATCCTTAAATTCTTTTATAATGAATTATATGTTTAAAATTATTTTAAACATATTAAAACAGTTTATAAAAGAAATCAATTGAAAATTTATTTTCAAAAGATTTAATATTAAAATAAGGCTTAGTAATTAAATTACTAAGAAAAGTCAAAATTATCGACTTTTGACATCAACGTCTGAAAGACGTTCGATAAATACGCAAATACGCCGTAAACGTATCATTTACTAATGATATCACGTTAATATGAAAAGATTTCATGTTTAAAGTCATGAAATCGAAAAAACGTGAGAAAACGTTGAACCATTTACTAAGAGGGTAAATTGGTCATTTATAACACATATCTCGTTTCTCTCGAAGAGCGAGAAATATTAATTTGGTATCGATCGAGAAACGAATTAAATTCATTAAGGAATTCAATTCGCGTCGATATGAAATATCGAGTTATCTTATAAGACTTGATAAGTCTCGAATTACGTAACCGACGCATTAAAGCATCCTTTTATATAAAGGTGTGAATGACGCACCACCGGGCGTTGACGAGTAAGGAAAACGATAAAGGCGAACAATAATTTCCGGTGGGCTTTATTACCAAAATGGAACGACTTTCTCGCTTTCTTTTCAACCGTCCTTGTTTACGATTTTTCAACTAATGCTAAAATTTTTAAATGATTACCTGCCAAAATGTTTACGTTTTGTATGTTGTATCCTATCCATGTATGATGTGATGTTAACGGGTTATTCCCAACTTATGAATGAAAATCGATATCGGATCCTATGCCGGAAGGCTTATACCTGGCTAGGATTAACGTGTACACTGATGGTGACTGTGTGCTGTAAGGACAATTCACGGCCGGTCACGGGGTCGTAGAAGGAGGCCTCCTTCACGACTTTCGACTATGATAATATGATGACATGATAATAAGGGATATGGATCACGTACACCAAGAAAACGCTTGGCCAAGCAACTTTTATAAACTCGTGAAAATATTTTAGTAAGCACAAGGCATTTTCAAATAAAACCCTTGTGTCTTACCACTATATCGCGAGTAATTAAACGAAATGAAATGTTTTCGCATAAGTCCACTGGGTACAAATTTTTGTACTTAGCCCTGCATGTTTGTTTTTAAATGTGCAGGTTGAGCTTGGTCGCTGATGATGGAGAAATGTTGAGAAAGCCATGTGTCCTTGATGTTCGTTAGAAATGGATAACCTTGAATACATATCGTCATATATGTACTCACACCCTTTCCGCTGAAAAACTCCGAACTGTTTTATTTTTCATGTTGAACACTATAACAAAGTGAACTATGAAGTCTTTCAGATCATTATATCCTTTGGATCTGTTAGTTAAGCCCTTTTGAATTAAATTGTATAAGTGTATGTTTAATCTTAAGTTCTATATTCCTAATAATAGTCCGCTCACTCCGGGTCATCCTGAGTGGGGCCGTGACATAAACATAGTATTCTATGCTTATAAAATTTTATAAAATTCAACTATGTCTAAAATAATTTTTAGACATATAATATATTATTATTCTTAATTAAAAAGGATTTAAAAATCATTATCCTCACATTATAGCTACGGCTATAAGATAATATTTCCCAAATTGGTTCCAAAATTTCTCTAAATTCATATAGTGTATTTTTTTTACACTATGATCATCAACATGTATTAATATTAACTATAGAAAATTTGAGCATCACCATTTTATATTTATATAGGTCACGGCATTTTCAAGAAAAATGTCCAATAATTCTCAAAATTTTTATATAATTAGTACAAGGTCCCAACATTAATTTATATACATTTATAACATATAGTCCATCATATTTCACTTCTTCATCAAGGATTAAATTGTCCAAGGTCACGGTTCATCCTCAACTCATACCAAACATTTTATAAAAATTCCAACAAAAATACACCATGCTTAAATACTATAGTATAACAATATAACATCATAATATTCATCAAAAAAAATTTAATCATCATCATATAGGACTTGGAAGCTCACGGCTATTTTGGAAAAAAATGAGCAAATGATTTCCAAAAATTCTAGTAAATTCATGTAATACATAATCAAGGTCCTTGATCACTAATATGCCATTGCATGTCTCAAAATAAATTTGTACACTAACTTTGCCTTGTGAATCACCTTCGGTCATTTTGAAAAAATAGCATAGGATTTTTGTAAATTCCAAATAAATTGTTATGAACTCTTATAACACTATATATCAATAATCCATGTTCAAATAATTTCTAAGAATTTTCGATCATCATCCAAAAATTTGATAACATGTTCAAATTAATTTCTAAACATGATCTATGCTTCTATGCATCATGCTACACATTTTTGATGCATGACCTACTATAAGTTAGCAAAATTTTGAGATCAAAACACACATGCATAACATTTTGAAATCAAGAACACCTACTCATCCATAGATCAAACTTAACATGCATTTAGCTAAATTTTAAAATCAAAAATCATCAAGAACATATGCACTAGTAAAATCTTACAAACAAGGACATCAAGAACACATGCATCAACATAGAACCAAACCTTTGAATTTTTGTAAAATTTTTAAGAAAAATCGAAGCCTTGTTCGATCCTCACCTTTGTAGTGGTATGGATTTATGGAAGAATGTTTAAGGTGTCAAGCTTTGGTGAAGAAGAAGAAGGGATGAACACTAAAAATTTTCAAAGGGGGAGCTCTCGGTTTTTGCAGGTTTTGGGAAGGGAGAGAGTGTTTGAGAGTGTTGAGTGAGTGGAATGAGGGAAGAAGAAGGATCCTTACACTATGTACTCTCTCACTCTCTCTCGGTCACTCACAAATATATTATAAAAATATGGAAGCCTTCTCAAATAGTGGGTTATGACTCACTTAGTGATCATAACATGGAGTTAATACTCCTTACACCATGATGGACTTTGAACCACTCAAGGCCATGCAATATTGTGTAATACCCAGATTATTTAAAAGCCTAATTACGATATTAATTTTGTAAATTAGAGTTTTATTATTAGAAATTGATTAATAAATTATCGAATAATGATTTCGATTATTTTGGAATAATAAATTCCTATGTATTATTCACAAATGAATGTGAATTGAGAAATACTGTAACGCCCCACTTTTTGCTTGATTTAATTTGCTTTAAATTTAAATCTTTTGTGTTGGATTTGTGAGTATTTGACGTGCTAGAATTTGTATTGGACTTGAGGGAGTCCGTAGTTGCGCCCATAGCTAGAAAACGAACTTCGAAATTTATTTTAGGGACTTCAAATTTTACTTTACGGATATGGGTTAAGTAATAAAATAAATTTTTGGGCTTATGGAATTATCAAAACATATTATTTATTCTCAAATTGGGCTTTGTAGAATATTATTTTGTTGAGCCCAAGTTCTATCTTATTTTTATCTAGGATTGAGATTTAATTAAAAGAGTTCAAGTATGATTAGGATTTGATTAGGGTTTTATATTTATATATATATATATATATACACACGCACGCACACAACACTTAACACACACAAAATTTTTAACTCCAGTGTATCAATTAACGGAAGCTAGTAAAACAAAAAAATATTCAAGTTCTTCTCTGGTAAGCTTTCTAGTGCATTGTGTTGTTCTTCTTGTTCAAATATGATTTGATGTCTTGAAGTTATAAATGATAGACTTTAATTTGAAGGCATAGTTTTATATTCTATTCTATTCTATTCTATTCTACTATGACTTACGGAAGCTACTGGGTTCAGTTATTGGATTGTTTTTTTTTCTTCTTTCTTTAAATTATTCCGTTGATTAAATAAAGAAGATTTATATATATAGGCATGTGTATTTAAACTCTTAACAAAAATTTGTAAATTATGACAAATATATATGTAGACATGTGATTAGATTGTGTGTATAATCTTGTTTTGATGATTTCATTTATTTGTTTAATTTCTTTTCCTTTTGTGTATTATAAAATTAAGTTAAGTAAAGAATGGGGATTGAGCTTGTAACGAGTTTTAGACGTCAATTACATGTTTCTGTATATTAGATCATTTAAATTAATAAGCTATTGACACAAATTAATTTGATTGTTATTTTCTTTAGTGAAGAATAAATTTTGGATATTATATTAAGAAACAAATTTGATTTGCAAGAGTTAAATTTGATTTGCAAAAGTTCGACTTGAAGTTAAAATTCATAATGCTACACTGTTTTTTTTTTCGTACTTGGCATAAGTTGGATATAGATATGTATTTCTTTATATTTGAGTGGGTATTAATTAGCTTGAGGTTTAAATATATATATTATTAAAAAAAATCAAGTTTTGCTAGTTAACTAAGTATTTTATAAAGCATATGTTAAAGTTATACTTTACTGTATTTATAATTTAGTACGTCTAATTGTTGTCGAGCTTTGTAAAAAAAAATAGACCTTAAAAGTCTTATCAAATATTGTTTATAGAGAATATTTCTTTCGTATTTGTTTAGGCCTTTACAAATTGTTATTTATATTTATTGAACTAGGTGCGGCGCAACTAGGACCCTCATCATCGAATTGAGTTGATTTTGATTTATTGTGCTCGACAAAATAAGGTGGGTGAAATAATCTTTAACTTGCAAACATGTGATTTGGAATAAACATATTTATTGTGGGATTTACCTTATCTGTACGTTTATGATGATAATCATTGTTGTGTTTTGTTACATGCCTGTGTGGTGTATTATTGCTTGTGTGGCATGGTCTGTGTGGCGTATCAATTGCCTGTGTGGCATAACCTGTGTGGCGAATCATAGCCTGTGTGGCGTATCATTGTCTGTGTGGCGTAGCCTGTGTGGCGTATCATTGCCTGTGTGGCATAGCCTGTGTGGCGAATCATAGCCTGTGTGGCGTATCATTGCCTGTGTGGCATAACCTGTGTGGCGAATCATAGCCTGTGTGGCGTATCATTGCTTTGTGGCGTGATTTTTAAGCCGTGAGGTTGAATATGATTGACTATTACTTTCTTGCGATGTATACACGCTTTGACAAATAAAATAATGATATTCCTTGTTCCCCACCACCGACTACGCTTTGTGCTCACCCCTTTTATCTAAAATATTTTCGGTCGATGATCATGGAGCGGCGTGACGGTGTAGCTGTGCCTAGTGGTGTTTTGTCGCTTTTAATTCATTCCAAGACTTGTGTTATTTTTGTTTAAATTCTTTTCCTTTATTATCGTTGTTGGATTTGAGTTACTAGAACTCCAACTTATCCCATGCTACTAAGTCTTGCGTAGTTTGCTTTGGGTCGTTGGTTGGCATCAGTTCTTTTTCAAAGTTTAGGCTTAATTTTGTTGGATTCATTATTTGATAATTTTATTCAAGAGATTTTATATATTTTATTATAAAAAAAAAATAACATGCTTCCGCTTTAGCTATTTTATTTAAGAAAATATAACATTTTTAAATTTTGAATTTAGGGTGTTACATTTAGTGGTATCAGAGCGGGTCTACGTTTCTATAGACTTTAAAATTTTGAAAAAAAATTGTTATATTATGTGGTTATGACAAAGGGGCACCACCCATTCCCGACACGCGCTCCTGATCGAGGTAATTTATGTTACTTTGATATGATAAAGTATTTTGGTGAGCACTTATTAGTGATGATTCTCTCTCAAATATTACGAAATGTGGTGGAGATTTGTATGTGGCATTATGTGAGAGTTGTGCATCCTTTTTGTGAAAATTATTGCTGAGCTTGAGCATGAGTTGATTGAAATTTTTACTTATTTGTCCTCGAAATTAGAAGGAACTTAGCTGCTTGATTATTAGGCATCACTTGTGTAGGCTAGATGAAGAATAATTATAATCTACCTCTAGTTTATGAGCATGCACTTGTCGTAGTCCGATTCTGGCAACGTACTTGAAATCTCACTCTAGGCGTCGTAGAGAACTTTGTAGCTTAGAGATAGTTGTGGCGGCATTGTTATGCACGGACCACCAATACCTGAATATGAAGCTGCTTCTAGTGTCTTTTACCTAGCACTCAATGAAGTTAAAGCTATCGATGGAAAGGCCTTTACAGATCGAAAGACAATCCTAGAGAATGGTCAGCGTCAAATCAATTTTAAGGATTTCATGATCACCTTAATTCGCAGATGTAACGATCTTTTCATGGCATAACAATTATAGAAGATGACGAAGGTCCCGTGTCACCACTCTCACAGCAGAATGTGAAAGTACCTCAAGAGAATGAGGGAATAAAAGAGGAAGATGAGGATTTTGAAGAGGAAGAGAATGAGTTTACATTCTACAGAGCAAGAATCGAAAAACCACTGAAGATAATATCTGCAATGAAAACATTGAAGATGTTAACAAAAGAAAAGTGCGAAGGGTTCTCGGTAAATGTATTGGGGTCAACATCGATGGAGACAACAATAGAGGATGTGAAAGTGGTTCGAGATTTTATCGATGTGTTTCCTGAAGAAATACCAGATTTACAACTGAATCGACAAGTGGAGTGTACCATTGACCTTGTGCCTGGAGTAGCGCCAGTTTCTAAGGCTCCATACCGAATGGCACCAAAGGAGTTAGAAGAGTTGAAGGCGCAGATACAAGAATTGTTGGATAAAGGATATGTTCGACTGAGTGTTTCACCATGGGGAGCACCAGTTTTGTTCGTAAAGAAGAAAGATGGTAGCATGAGGATGTGTATCGATTATCGAGACCTGAATCAACTTACAATAAAGAATAAGTATCCTCTACCGAGAATTGAAGACCTCTTCGATCAACTACAAGGTGCAGGAGTTTTCTCAAAGATAGATCTACGATCTGGATACCATCAATTGAAGGTGAAGGAAGATGATATTCCAAAGACAGCATTTAGGATAAGATATGGTCACTACGAGTTTGTGGTAATGCCTTTTGGATTGTCCAATGCCCCTGCAATTTTTATGGATTTGATGAATAGGGTGTTTCATCCATACTTGGATAAGTTCATGATCGCCTTCATCGATGACATCTTGATATACTCTAAAAATTAAGAAGAGCACGAGTCGCATCTGCGCACAGTCTTGGAGACAATAAGGAACGAAAAGTTGTATGCCAAGTTACAAAGTGTGAGTTTTGGCTGAATCGAATTGGATTTCTTGGACACGTGGTAACATCAGAAGGAATTGAATTGGATCCGGCAAAGGTTGAGGCTGTAAGTAAAGGGAAAGTACCGACAAGCGCTGTGGAGATACGAAGTTTTCTCGGATTGGCAGGATATTATAGAAAATTTATCGAAGGTTTTTCAACGATTGCAGGACCACTCACTCAGTTGACACGGAGAGGAATACCATTTGAGTGGATGGAGAAGTGCGAAAGAAGTTTTCAAATATTAAAAAAAAAAGTTGGTAACTGCTCCAGTCTTGACTATCCCCGATAGTTCTAAGGGATACATAATCTATAGTGATGCGTCGAAACAGGGTTTAGGATGTATGCCAATGCAAGAAGGAAAAGTGGTGGCTTATGCATCCAGACAGTTGAAGTCACATAAACTAAATTATCCTACACACGATTTGGAATTGGCAGCAGTAGTTCATGCTTTGAAGATTTGGAGACCTTACCTTTATGGGGGTAAATGTGGAATTTACACTGACCACAAGAGTTTGAAATACTTTTTCACGCAAAAAGAGCTAAACATGAGACAACGAAGGTGGTTAGAGTTGGTCAAGGACTATGATTGTAGGATTTTATACCACCCTGGAAAAGCAAATGTGGTGGCAGATGCATTTAGCAGAAGGATGGTAAAAATCATATAAGAAGGTTAACTCAACAAGAGGAGTTAGTGAAAGATTTTGAAAGATTGAGTCTTGAAGTAGTGACCACACCTGAAGAAGCGGATGCTATTATCTCAGCTTTGGTAATACGTCCGACGTTGCGAGATAGAATTCTAGAAGCTCAAAAGGATGATGAGTTCCTACAAAGGATGCTAGCTAAGGAGGTGTCTGATGATCCAAGAGGATTTTCAGTTCTGCATGATGGGACACTAACTTATAATAAGAGAATTTGTGTGCCAGTAGATGAGGAGTTGAGAAGAGGGATAATGGATGAGGCACATCGAATCGTACACAAAGACACCGGTAGCACCAAGATGTACCAAGATTTAAAGAAGAGTTTTTGATGGTATGGTATGAAAAGGTCAATTGCAAAGTATATAGAGCGATGTCTGGCTTGTCAACAAGTGAAGGCTGAACATCAAAGACCATCAGGGTTGTTAAAGCCTTTAGAGATACCAGAGTGAAAGTGGGAACACATCACTATGGATTTCGTAGTTCGACTTCCAAGAACTTTCAGAGGTAATGACGCAATTTGGGTGATTGTTGACCATTTGACTAAGTCAGCGCATTTCGTACCATTGCACATGACGTTTTCGATGGATAAGTTTGCACAGTTATATGTTCGGGAGATAGTTCGACTTCATGGGGTACCGACATCCATTGTATCTGATCGAGACCCACGTTTTACGTCAAGGTTTTGGGGCAGTCTACACCTTGCCTTGGGTACAAAGTTAAATTTTTCGACAACAAGATCATCCTCGCACGGATGGCGGTCGAAAGAACGATTCAAACTTTGGAAGATATGTTAAGAACTTGTGTCTTGGATAATGGAGGAAGTTGGGAGACACACTTGCCATTGATAGAGTTTGCTTATAACAATAATTACCACTCCAGTATTGATATGGATCCTTATGAGGCACTCTATGGGAGAAAATGTAGATCACCTATCTTTTGGGATGAAGTTGGTGAAAGAAAAATTTTAGGACCCGAGATGGTGGAAAGAACTGTTGATGTTGTCAAGAAAATTCGAGATAGGATCAAAGTTGCTCAAGATAGACAAAAGTCTTATGCTAATAAAAGAAGAAAAGATTTGTATTTTGAAGTTGGTGATAAGGTATTTTTTAAGGTAGCGCCGTTGAAGGGAGTTTTGAGATTTGGTAAGAAAGGAAAGCTAAGACCTCGCTTCATTGGACCGTTTGAGATTTTGGAAAGGATTGGAGATGTTGCTTATCATTTGACGTTATCGCCTGAGCTGTCATCCGTGCATAATGTTTTTCATGTTTCAATGTTGAGGAAGTATATGCATGACCCGAGTCATGTGGTGTCATATGGTGGTATATCGCTTAATAAGGATTTAACGTACGAGGAAGAACCCATCGCGATTTTAGATCGAAAAATCCACGAGTTAAAGAATCGGCGCGTGACTTTAATTAAAATACAGTGGAGTCGCCATGGATCCGAGGAAGCGACTTGGGAACGTGAGGATGAAATTCTAGCTAAGTACCCGTGCTAATAGCACTGGTAAGACAAATTTCGAGGACGAAATTTTTATTAAGTGGGTAGGGTTACGCCCACTTTTGCTTGATTTAATTTGCTTTAAATTTAAATCTTTTGTGTTGGATTTGTGAGTATTTGACGTGCTAGAATTTGTATTGGACTTGAGGGAGTCCGTAGTTGCGCCCATAACTAGAAAACGAACTTCGAAATTTATTTTAGGGACTTCAAATTTTACTTTACGGATATGGGTTAAGTAATAAAATAAATTTTTGGGCTTATGGAATTATCAAAGCATATTATTTATTCTCAAATTGGGCTTTGTAGAATATTATTTTGTTGAGCCCAAGTTCTATCTTATTTTTATCTAGGATTGAGATTTAATTAAAAGAGTTCAAATATGATTAGGATTTGATTAGGGTTTTATATTTGTATATATATATATATACGCACGCACGCACACAACACTTAACACACACAAATTTTTTAACTCCAGTGTATCAATTAACGGAAGCTAGTAAAACAAAAAAAATATTCAAGTTCTTCTCTGGTAAGCTTTCTAGTGCATTGTGTTGTTCTTCTTGTTCAAATATGATTTGATGTCTTGACGTTATAAATGATAGACTTTAATTTGATGGCATAGTTTTATATTCTATTCTATTCTATTCTACTATGACTTACGGAAGCTACTGGGTTCAGTTAATGGATTGTTTTTTTTTTCTTCTTTCTTTAAATTATTCCGTTGATTAAATAAAGAAAATTTATATATATAGGCATGTGTATTTAAACTCTTAATAAAAATTTGTAAATTATGACAAATATATATGTAGACGTGTGATTAGATTGTGTGTATAATCTTGTTTTGATGATTTCATTTATTTGTTTAATTTCTTTTCCTTTTGTGTATTATAAAATTAAGTTAAGTAAAGAATGGGGATTGAGCTTGTAATGAGTTTTAGACGTCAATTACATGTTTCTGTATATTAGATCGTTTAAATTAATAAGCTATTGACACCAATTAATTTGATTGTTATTTTCTTTAGTGAAGAATAAATTTTGGATATTATGTTAAGAAACAAATTTGATTTGCAAATGTAATATTCCAAAGAAACGAATATACGATTACGGTATTCTGAACCCGTAATTAGGGTTTTTGCCGTATATTATCTTTTTACGACATCGAACCTTGTGATTTCGATACGATATCGTTATGACGAATTCCTTTCATAATTCACTAAGGATTGTGAATTAAAGGATTGAAATATTACGAAATGATTCGTCAATATTTTTTAAACGTCAAACGCGTATCGAACGTCAGCTTTTCATGAAATTTTCTGAGCAGCGAAGCTTGGAATTAATTTCTATCTTAATTCCTTTATTAAAAGGGACATATTTATTTAGTAAGTGTGAACTTACTGCGACCATTTTGAGATGAGTCGATTTTGAACGTTTTGAGACGTTTTGAACGTCAACGTCTAGAGACGTTTTGAAAAATGAGTTTAATGCTCAGGAAATTATAATAATTAATTTCCTATTAATATTTTATATAATTTCAGTATTATTAATTATTAAAAGTCGAATTTTCAGTTATTGAATTCGATAATTAGTTATTGAAATTTCCAAAAACCCTAAGTTTATAAACTTTGGTTTTTCATATGAAATGACACTATTAAATTATCATATGGTATCTAAACTTTATAATATGATATATATGAGTGTTATTAAGCTATGAAATCAGTTTTTAGATTATTAAAAATCGAAAACAGATTTTTATAAATTTCGAAATCTAATTTTCGAAATTAGGGTTTCTTATGCATTGATTAATGCTATAATTTTACCCTATGATATTATTTAATATCTAAAGCATATATTATGATATATATGTGTATATTTGGGACGAAAATCACATGAGTATCAATAATAGGTGTATTTTATATTTTTAATCCTATTTTTCCTAATTTAATATCGGTAATTTCGTATATGTGCAATATGTTTGATTTAATTATTTTAATGACTTGTATTATATATCTATGACCTATACTATGATTAATACATAGTATTAATGTTTAATAAAAAGTAAATCCTACCTATTTGGAGCTAAAACCGCCGGCCATCATGCTTGGACAAAGCATGATGTGCACCTTTTTTCCACCCAATACATGAACACCTTTTAAACCTAGCCTAATCATCACACTAATGGTCATCATTAAGCTGCAGATTTTCTCCCATTTCATGGCCAAAATCGGTGAGAGAGAGAGAGATAGTATAGGGGAGGACTCTTCCCATTCACTCCATTCCTCACTATACACATTACTACACTCAACACTCACATTTCACTCTCACTCTCCTCCCATTTTCTGCTCCAAATAGCCGAGCCTCTCTCCCCCAGATTTTCGAAAACTTCTTCTTCCTTTCTCCTTCATTTCTTCTCCTCAACCCTCCATACCATACTTGTTCCTTGATCCTATACCATACCAAGGTAAATGAGACACAAAAGCTTCGATTTTTATCATCTTTGGTTCAAGAAAAATCGAGCATGCTCTTATATATATTTTTGTATGTTCGAATGATATATGTATGTATACATATGTTTTAAATGTTCTTGAGCATGAGAATGTTGTTCTTGATGTTTTATTTTCAAATATATGAAAATATATGCTTAGATAATCATATGGTGTTATATGTGAAATGTATAAATGGATCTAGCATGTTATGAAATTTTCGAACCATATGATATGTTTAAAATTATTTTCGAAAACTGTATAAAATGTTGGATGATGACCGAATATATTCCAAGGTGTTTTAAGCATGGATTATTGATGTATAATATGGTTAGAACACATTGGATATTATTTAGAAATTTTTGAAAAACCCTAACTTAAAGTTTAAAAATACCGTGAGTTATATATATATATTATACCTTGGTGTATAATTTTTATTTCAAGCATGTGATGACATATTAATGCTTTAATGTATTGATTATATGTTATATGATTTAATTAGAATTTTTGAAAACCATATGCTTAATTTTTAATTAGGGCCGAGAGCATATTGAAAATATATGTTGATGTATGATTTTATTTTTGAACATGTAATGATGTTTTAATGCTTTAGTATATTATTTATGCATTGTATAAATTAATTAGAATTTTTGGAAATCAAATACTATTTTAAATCAAACAAACCGTGAGCTTGTAGCTCTTGAAGGTGATGATTTAATTAGTTTTGATAAATATTATGATGTTATATTAATATACTATAGTATATAAACATAGTATATAATTGTTGGAATTTTTGAAAACCAAATACTAAATTTAATCGAAAAAGCCGAGAGCTTGCAAAGCTCATATGGTGACGATTTAAATTATATTGGTTGATGTTATAATGTTACAATGTTATAATATAATGTTTATTGATGTAGGAATTTATTTAGAATTTTTAGAAATTGTTTGCTATTTATTGGGTAATTAACTTATATTACCGTGAATATTGTTACATATTGTGAAATAAATAGTTATGATGAACTATGGGTTATATAAATATTATATACTGATGTTGGGATGTTATTATAAGTATATATCAATTTTGGGAATTTTTGGATGATTATTCCCTATTATTGTGAATTACCGTGAATATATATATGTATATATATATAAATAATTAGCAAACAGTGTTATATGAATTTCATGAATTCATATTCTGGACCATAGTGTATAATAATACACTATATGAATTTAGAAAATTTTTCAAAAGTCATTTAGTATTTTTAATCTAATTATCGAAAATTTCGATAATATAAAAGGATTTTAAAATCCTTTTTAAAACAGTTTATTTATGAAAATTTACTAAAATGATATTCTGGACAGTTTTTAAATGTTACAAAATTTTATAAACATAGATTGCTATGTTTGAGACGAACGTTCATTTTATAACGGTTTAAAATACCAAAATACGCTTTTATTTATAAAAAGAGGTATTAAAAATGCTAAAATAATCATAAGTCCTTGATTTACAAGATAAATCGAGCAATAGGACTTTACGTTTTCAAATCGATCAAATTCGATTTATAAAACAAAATAGTAAGTTACTATTATTAAAGGTCAAAATCGTTGACTTTGTCGATCGATGTCGACTTCGTTGACTTTCAAGTCAAACGTGCGATTATACATTTATAAATCGTCAAGATGCTGTAAGATATACTAATTGAGTATGATACCCATTAGTAAGAAAGGATTTCACAAATGAAATCCATATATCGAAAACGCATTTATATCGTTGAAAGATCTCAAGAATCGAGAACAAGTCAATCGATACGTGTTAGAGACGTATTGAATTCACTAAGGAATTCGGTCTACATCGATATGAAATATCGAAGTTTATCTTAGTTTTCGAAAGTCTCGAAGACTTGAGCGACGTACTAAAGCCTCGCTTTTCGTAAAGCGTGGACGCAAACGCAATGACGGGATTTTGACGAACAAACGAACTGGGACTTTACAACGAACCATAGTCCGGTGGGCTTTTATCTTTAAAATGTGGGCCTTTTCTTACCCCACTAAAACGTGACTTTATCGTTATATCAAATGAGTTTATTTACAAAGACTTATCCTACAACCGTTTAACAAATGTTTCTTGCATTACACCGCCAAAATATTTCGCTTTGTGTATGGATCCTATCTGTTATGCCCGGTAGGCTGTGGAGATAGTTGGAACTATTATATCAATTGTTGTGGTAGCACCCAACCTTTTAAATGTCGGGTCCCGTGTCGGATGATAAATGCAGCTAGGATTGGCGTGAAGGTTGGAACTATACCGTGTTAACATATGCTTGCAGAGAGTGTGTCTTGTCAGACGGATTACGGCGGTCACGGCGTCGTAGATGGGAGGCCTCCTCTCGACGCTTATTTAATTATTTATTATTATGTATTGTGACTATGAGATCGGACCATACACACCAAGAAAATGCTCGGCCGAGCTATGTTTGATTTAAAATGATTTGGTAAGCACAAGGCATTTTAACTAAAACCACTGCGACTTACCCAATATTGGCGGTGTAATCCAAATCAATCAAATGTTTTCGGCTTGAGCCCACTAAGTGCAATCTCTTGTACTTAGCCCCGCATGTTTGTTTTAAATGTGCAGTTGAGCTCGATGGTGATGATGGGGAATGTGTTGAGAGTCAGGTGTCTCGACCGATTTACTTGAATTTGTGGTTTATACCTCAATGCATATCGTCATATATGTATTCACACACTTTCCGCCGCTACACTCTGAACTCCTTTATTTATGCTTTATGTTTTAAACTATTGAGGCCCATCGGATCGAGGCCAAGTTTTGGGGTCCGATGGCTAAACCTTTTCAAAACAATATAACATCATCTCATTACATTCAAGCATGTTAGCTTATTTTCACGCATCTCTATTTTATTCATGTAACCCTAAAGTACTACTCCTAGTACTAGTCACCCTCCATCCGGGTTGGTTCGAATGGGGTCGTGATGTAGTGGTATCGAGCGCTTTTGCTCTTTGAAACCCAAATTCTTTTATTCTAAGTCTAGATCGAGTCATTTGGACTTCTAGTAACTCATCGACTCCCCTCAACACTCCATCACATCGAGCTCAACCGGGAAAAAGGTAACTGCATTCCTTTCTCAAACTCATGAAATGAAATTTTTACATGATTGAACAATTGGATAGACTTTTGAAGGATTTGATTATTATGAAAATTTTTATGATGAAAATGAAAGTTGAGCAAGAAAATTTTTCCGAAATACTTTTAGTTGAACTAATGCAATACTCAAGTATTGATATGAAAGTACATGGTGGTACTAGTTGAATGATCAACATGGGATGAATGAATCCATTTTTGATATGCATATAAGTTGATTATGATTGCTATGTTGAAATCGTATTTCCAAAAATTTTCAATTGAAACATCTTTCCAACTTTCAAAAATTTTATTTATGATGAACGATATGTTATCATAAGACGAACCTAGACTCTAAGGAGCATGTTCATATATCGTGAAAGAACATAGAAGTACGAACTTCTTTTCCTTATGCGAACGAAAGAACAATAGGAAGAATGAAGGTAACGATACCCTTGGGCACGGACGACCGAAGACGAGCGAGAAGGATGGACGAGGACAACCTCAACCTTTAAGTCGAATGACGTCGGCACTCCATCACTTTGCGACACGAGTGACCAGCAACACGAATCACGACATGGACGTCACTACGGCTTCAAAATGTCCAGCCTCAGCTTAAAAACCCGAAAATGATAAACGTTTTATGTCGACGTACGACTCGATTAACTTCGCTTTGCACGATCGCGCAAATTTCCTGCACTGCGCAGTAGATTTGTTTTAGCTAGATCTCTCTCGTTAGGACTCCGATTTACGCATGGTTTTCGCCTGCGTACTCCTAACGCACTGATCTTCATTTGTTATGAAGAACAGAATCCTAATTCTGTCTCCAGAATACGATAGAGTCCGTTGAACTCTAGTTCGAGTGTTTGATATAAGACAAGGATCTCGTAGCATATATTAAGATGTTGTTGGCTTATGTATACGTTTGGGTAAGACTAAGAAGGTAAGTTGTGGTGAGTTTTGAGCAGTATGATGTTGCCTACCTTATAGACTTGCTTGACCTTATCTAGTTGCTTCACGTTACGTTTAAGATATCCTTGCCTGCTTATTCGATGACGATAGTTGACTTATGTTAGTTTTATTCGTGACAGATGGAGGGATGAGATATCTCGCGAGGAGGAGGATTGGACCACACCCCACCCCGGAGGAGGAGGTGAGTATATCGCCCAGTTGGATGTGCTACTGGGAAGACTTGGGTGAGTTCTTGGCATATTATCTCCGTCTTTGGAGACGCCCGAGCTCACGGCGTGGCTGATTATGACGGCATCCAGCGCTTCTAGCGATACTCCCCGCACTGGATGGATATGCTCGAGAGATATCGGGGATTACATTTACAGGCGATGGGCAGCTACGACTTGGTGGGGATCGCGCCTGTGTTCGTGAGTCACCGACTTACGTATATAGCATTCTACGGGCAGCACCGAGAGGACCCTACCTCCTCCCCGAGTATACAGGCGGGATGAGTCGCCAGAGTGGTTGTACAGAGGTTCCGAGGCGGATCGACCCGGTGGTACCCCGTGTCGATTCGACGAGGCGGACCTGCTTCGCTTAGAGAGGCAAGCCGCCTGCAGCCTTGGGAGAGCCGGTATTTCCACCCTTACAGCGGACACCCGTCGTCCACCAGTACCACCTCCACCACCTATGGTCCCAGCCATACCACCAGTCGAGCACTTTCATCGGACAGCACGGATGAGAGTATCAGATGCCTTCCCAGGCTATGACCCGACTCGAGTATGCTACAGTCCGATTCGCCCCGACTACGAGCCTCGGGCGAATGCGACCACCGCTTTTAACCCCATGCGAGATATACCGATGGTGGAAAGCAATGGAGCCGGACCATCCAGGGGGCTACCCCGTATGGACATTTCCGACAGCGAAGATGATTCGGAGGAGGAGGAAGACCCTGAGGAAGACACGGAATAGGGAAAGACCTCGTGAAGGCACTAGGCGACGTCTTAATTAGGATTTGTTTTGTTACGTCTAGCGTGTGTGCTAGATTTTCTCTTTTTCTTTTGTTGCACCTTAGTTCTAAAACCCGAAATCTCTTTTTAGGCCGTGTGGGCCGGGAATTACGTTTTGTTTACCCATTGTTTTGAACATCCACCGCCATGGCGTAAGATTTTGGATATATATATACACACGACCTAATAGGGCTTTTGCGTGCAAGTTATGTTTGTTAAGAATGTTATACTGCTGTTTGGGATCGCTTTATGACAAGACCGAGCAATAAAGTGAGTGGATGTGGTGTGAAAAGAATAAATGCCTAATGTTTACTTGTTTTCATAGCAAGATGCCTCCGAGAAGGAATCCGAGCAGAAAATGAGGTCGAGGACGGGGAAGGCCGAGAGGAAGGGTAGAGTCCCGAACAAGAGCCCAAGACAATCCCAACCACAACCTCCACCTCAACCCGATCGCAGGATCGAGGAAATGTTTTAAGATGAACCCCTGCCTTTTAACGGGAAGGCAACCCGGAAGAAGCCGAACAATGGGTCGGGGCTATTGAGCGGATCTTTACCTTCTTAAGATGCACGCACAAGAAAGGTCGTCGTGTTACTTTCCACTGGTTGGACCAACTTACAGTGGGAGGCCGAAGAAGACTTTCTGACAGCATACCGGAGGAATTCTCGTGGGAGGATTTCAAAGAGAGCAGATGAAAAGTATATCCCCAAAAGTTATAGGGGAAAAAGAGGCGAATTTTTCCCGCTAAAACAAGAAAATTATCCGTAATCGACTACGATCGCACTTTCTGCGAGGCGTCAAGATATCGCCGGATCTAGTAGACACCGACTTGAAGATGTCGGAAAAGTTCGTAGCGTGGCTAAGAATGGAGATACGCATGTCTCTCGCCACCATGGAGACTGTCTACATGAAGCTCTCGCACGAGCTTTAGATATAGAGGCGCCATGACCGAAAATAAGTCGGTGGCGTCTCGGGCACACAGTAATCGGATAAGGAAAAGGAACTGGAGCCCAACCGCGAAATAACAACCGCGAAACTACGGAGAAGCAAGTCACAAGGCGCCTGTGGCAAGGAAACCCGCGCAGCAGGACAAAGTCGGAAGAGCAGCAGCGTGCTCCACCGGAGGGACCACAGGACGGTCGAGGGCACCTCAATGCCTAGATGCCATAGAGCACACAAGGGTGTGTGCACGGCAAATGTGGTAAGTTGTTATAAATGCGGGCAAACGGGCATTACGCCAACAATTGCCCGATGTCACGCTCGATGGAAGGCGAACCAACCAGAAATGCTCACCATTGAGGGCTATCTGACTTGCCCACCACCGCAGCAATTCCGGCCCCAACCCCAAAGAACTCGGTGGCAAACACCCCACCTCAACAACAACAACTCAAAGAAGAGCAGCGTGCAAGTGACCACAACAACAAATCCAACAAAGAGCGGTGGCGGCGGCCGCCTAACAATGCGAGGCGACAACCACAAAGCGCCAACGCCAAGAAGTGGCGACAACCGCCAGCAACAACCGCCAAATCAGCGGGACCGGCGCCCGTCGGCCCCAAAGCCTCGGGCGAGCTACGCCAGACAGGCGGCGAATCAATGTAACCAAGGAAACTTGGCGGTATGGGAGTTCTTCTCAACCTACCGTTATAGTCTTGTTCGACACGGGTGCTTCGCATTCTTTATTGCAAAATCATGCGTGAAATGTTGGGCCTTAGGTCCGAAAGATCAAGCCAGATATGAGAATCTCATCGCCCATAGGAGGAATTATGGCCGTTACACACTTTGCTCGAACCTAGAGTTGACATTAGGATCACTTAAGGTTCGGCTAACGATCTAAACATAATACCCATGGACGATGTAGACATAATCCTAGGAATGGATCGGTTAGCTAAGAATCATTCCACGATTCTCTCGTAAGGAAAGGAAAATTTCGTTTCACTTTCCGGACAAGAAGCTACGCATTTCCATGGGATCGACATGGGAAGAAGAGTGCCAATTATGTCAACACTACAAGCTGGGAGGATGATGAACCGAGAAAGGATGTCTTGCATTCCTTGTCTATTTGAACGAAGGGGATAAACCCGAAGCACGGGTAGAAGACATTGAAGTTGTCCAAGAGTTTTCTGGACGTATTTCGAGAATCTACCAGACTACCTCACGATGACAACTAGAGTTTACCATCGACTTGGAGCCGTGATCAGCCCGGTGTCGGCGCGCCTATAGGATGGCCCCGAAGGAGCTAGAAGAGTGAAAATCCAAACCAAGAGCTTTTGGATCTAGGATTTATTAGGCCGAGTGTTTCACCTTGGGGAGCGCCTGTTTTGTTTGTTAAGAAAAAGGATGGTTCTTTGAGGATGTGCATCGATTATAGGGAGCTAAATAAGATGACACTAAAGAACAAATACCCTTACCCGAATTGATGACTGTTTGATCAATTGCGAGGCGGGTGTATTCTCCAAAATTGATCTTAAGTCGATGCCATCACCTGAAAATACGATCTCGAGGATGTACCTAAGACGCATTCGAACCGAGATATGGCCACTATGAATTCATAGTTATGCCATTCGGATTAACCAATGCACCACCCGTATTCATGGACCTCATGAGCAGTATTTCATCCATTTTGGATAAATTTGTTTTGGTCTTCATAGATGATATCCTTATCTACTCAAAGAACGAAGAGGATCATAGGAATATCTAAGAGCAGTTACGCAAACCTTGAGAATGAAAGACTCTTTGCTAAGTTTAGCAAATGTGAGTTTTGGCTGAAGGAAGTTATGTTCCTTGGACACATCGTGTCTGCTGAAGGCATAAAAGTAGATCTAGTAGAGGCCGTGCAGGAATGGAAACCACCTAAAACGCAGCACGAAATTAGAAGTTTCCTAGGATTAGCTGGCTACTATAGGAGATTCATCGAAGGATTCTCCAAGATTGCAAGGCCAATAACCCAGCTACTCCGGAAGGGAATCAAGTTCGTTTGGACTGATGAGTGCGAGACGAGTTTCCAAATACTCAAAGAGAAATTGACCAGTGCACCAGTTCTAGCAGTCCCAGAAGCGGACAAGGGGTACGTGGTCTATACAGACGCATCTAAGACTGGGCTGGGTTGTGTTTTGATGCAAGAAGGAAAGGTGATAGCTTATGCATCCCGACAACTCAGACCCCACGAGCTGAACTACCCAACCCACGATTTGGAATTAGCAGCTGTAGTTCATGCCCTAAAAATTTGGAGACACCATCTCTACGGTGTGAGATGTGAAATCTTCACAGACCATAAAAGTTTGAAGTATTTCTTCGAACAAAGGGATCTGAATATGAGACAAAGAAGATGGCTTGAACTGGTAAAAGATTACGACTGTGGTATTAACTATCACCCGGCAAGGCGAATGTAGTAGCCGACGCTGAGTCGTAAGAGCCATACCAAGTTAGGATGTCTCTTTGTACAAGAGGAAAAACTCGTTGAAGAGTTTGGCAGGATGAAGATTGAACTGGTTGAACCACCCAGGACAATTGTGAGCTGTATCGCTACACTCACACTGACATCTGATCTAAGAAAAAGAATTGTCGAGAGACAAAGGATTGAGGAAAAGTTGGAAAAGATCCGAGAAAGACTAAGGTCTGAAGGATTCAAGAATTTCCAAGAGGCGCCGGATAACGCCTTATTGTTTGAAGGTAGGATATGCGTTCCTGACGACGCAGAGCTTCAGAACGAAATCATGAGTGAGGCTCACGATACACCCTACACCGCCCACCCAGGCAGTACTAAGATGTACCAAGACCTGAAGGAAAAATTTTGGTGGGAAGGCATGAAACGAGACATAGCTTCTTTCGTAGAACGCTGTCTTGTTTGTCAACAAGTGAAGGCCCTACACCAACGACCCTACGGGAAGTTACAACCATTAGAAATCCCCGAATGGAAGTGGGACGATATAACGATGGATTTCGTTACAAGCTTACCCAAATCGAGAAGAGGAAACACAGCCATATGGGTAATTGTGGATAGACTTACCAAAAGTGCTCACTTTCTACCTATTCAGAGCACTTATGGATCTGATAAGTTGGCCCAGCTGTACGTTAAGGAAATTGTACGACTACATGGAGTGCCAAAATCTATTACCTCTGATCGAGACTCCAAGTTCACATCCAGATTCTGGATTAGCTTACAAAGAGAACTGGGTACGAGATTAAATTTTAGTACAGCTTTCCACCCACAAACTGATGGACAATCGGAAAGAACGATCCAAACGCTTGAAGATATGCTTAGAACCGTAGTATTGGATCGAGGTGCAAAATGGGAAGATATTTTACCTCTGATTGAATTTGCTTACAACAACAGTTATCAAGCGACGATCGGCATGGCCCCATACGAAGCCTTGTATGGCAAGAAGTGTAGATCACCACTTTATTGGGATGAAGTCGGTGAGAGAAAAGTCATAGGGCACGATGCGGTGGCGAGATGATCGAAATCGCTCGACAAATTAGGATGAGGATAAAGAGGCTCGGACGACGGAAATCTTACCGATACGCTGTGATCCGAGCTACAATTTGAGGATGGAGACAAAGTCTTTCTTAAGGTCTCTCCATCAAAAGGGATTGTCAGGTTTGGACTAAAAGGGAAGTTGAGACCCCGTTTTATAGGACCTTATGAGATCCTAGAAAGGATAGGTCCAGTAGCTTATAGGTTGGCTCTTCCGCCAAACCTAGGGAATGTGCATAATGTTTTCACGCCTCGCATTACGAAAATCGTTCACGACCCAAAGCACGTGATTCGCCAAGACGACGTGATCCTCGAGCGGACATGAGCTACAAGGAAGAACCCGCAGCCATACTTGACCACAAAGTTCAAAGAACTACGGAGCAAGTCGATTCCGTTAGTTAAAGTCTTTGTGGAGACACCACGACGCGAAGAAGCCACGTGGGAGCTTGAAGAAGCAATGAGGAAAAATACCCGACTTATTTTTCTAAAGGTATACAAATTTCGGACGAAATTTTTCGTGAGGGTGGAATGTAATATTCCAAAGAAGCGAATATACGATTACGGTATTACAACCCGTAATTAGGGTTTTTGCCGTATATTATCTTTTTACGACATCGAACCTTGTGATTTCGATACGATATCGTTATGACGAATTCCTTTCATAATTCACTAAGGATTGTGAATTAAAGGATTGAAATATTACGAAATGATTCGTCAATATTTTTTAAACGTCAAACGCGTATCGAACGTCAGCTTTTCATGAAATTTTCTGAGCAGCGAAGCTTGGAATTAATTTCTATCTTAATTCCTTTATTAAAAGGGACATATTTATTTAGTAAGTGTGAACTTACTGCGACCATTTTGAGATGAGTCGATTTTGAGCGTTTGAGACGTTTTGAGCGTCAACGCGTCTGAGACGTTTTGAAAATGAGTTTAATGCTCGTGAAATTATAATAATTAATTTCCTATTAATATTTTATATAATTTCAGTATTATTAATTATTAAAAGTCGAATTTTCAGTTATTGAATTCGATAATTAGTTATTGAAATTTCCAAAAACCCTAAGTTTATAAACTTTGGTTTTTCATATGAAATGACACTATTAAATTATCATATGGTATCTAAACTTTATAATATGATATATATGAGTGTTATTAAGCTATGAAATCAGTTTTTAGATTATTAAAAATCGAAAACAGATTTTTATAAATTTCGAAATCTAATTTTCGAAATTAGGGTTTCTTATGCATTGATTAATGCTATAATTTTACCCTATGATATTATTTAATATCTAAAGCATATATTATGATATATATGTATATTTGGGACGAAAATCACATGAGTATCAATAATAGGTGTATTTTATATTTTAATCCTATTTTTCCTAATTTAATATCGGTAATTTCAGTATATGTGCAATATGTTTGATTTAATTATTTTAATGACTTGTATTATATATCTATGACCTATACTATGATTAATACATAGTATTAATGTTTAATAAAAATTAAATCCTACCTATTTGGAGCTAAAACCGCCGGCCATCATGCTTGGACAAAGCATGATGTGCACCTTTTTTCCACCCAATACATGAACACCTTTTAAACCTAGCCTAATCATCACACTAATGGTCATCATTAAGCTGCAGATTTTCTCCCATTTCATGGCCAAAATCGGTGAGAGAGAGAGAGATAGTATAGGGGAGGACTCTTCCCATTCACTCCATTCCTCACTATACACATTACTACACTCAACACTCACATTTCACTCTCACTCTCCTCCCATTTTCTGCTCCAAATAGCCGAGCCTCTCTCCCCAGTTTAAAAACTTCTTCTTCCTTTCTCCTTCATTTCTTCTCCTCAACCCTCCATACCATACTTGTTCCTTGATCCTATACCATACCAAGGTAAATGAGACACAAAAGCTTGATTTTATCATCTTTGGTTCAAGAAAATCGAGCATGCTCTTATATATATTTTGTATGTTCGAATGATATATGTATGTATACATATGTTTTAAATGTTCTTGAGCATGAGAATGTTGTTCTTGATGTTTTATTTTCAAATATATGAAAATATATGCTTAGATAATCATATGGTGTTATATGTGAAATGTATAAATGGATCTAGCATGTTATGAAATTTTCAACCATATGATATGTTTAAAATTATTTTCAAAACTCAGATAAAATGTTGGATGATGACCGAATATATTCCAAGGTGTTTTAAGCATGGATTATTGATGTATAATATGGTTAGAACACATTGGATATTATTTAGAAATTTTGAAAACCCTAACTTAAAGTTTAAAAATACCGTGAGTTATATATATATATTATACCTTGGTGTATAATTTTATTTCAAGCATGTGATGACATATTAATGCTTTAATGTATTGATTATATGTTATATGATTTAATTAGAATTTTGAAAACCATATGCTTAATTTTAATTAGGGCGAGAGCATATTGAAAATATATGTTGATGTATGATTTTATTTTGAACATGTAATGATGTTTTAATGCTTTAGTATATTATTTATGCATTGTATAAATTAATTAGAATTTTTGGAAATCAAATACTATTTTAAATCAAACAAACCGTGAGCTTGTAGCTCTTGAAGGTGATGATTTAATTAGTTTTGATAAATATTATGATGTTATATTAATATACTATAGTATATAAACATAGTATATAATTGTTGGAATTTTTGAAAACCAAATACTAAATTTAATCGAAAAAGCCGAGAGCTTGCAAAGCTCATATGGTGACGATTTAAATTATATTGGTTGATGTTATAATGTTACAATGTTATAATATAATGTTTATTGATGTAGGAATTTATTTAGAATTTTTAGAAATTGTTTGCTATTTATTGGGTAATTAACTTATATTACCGTGAATATTGTTACATATTGTGAAATAAATAGTTATGATGAACTATGGGTTATATAAATATTATATACTGATGTTGGGATGTTATTATAAGTATATATCAATTTTGGGAATTTTTGGATGATTATTCCCTATTATTGTGAATTACCGTGAATATATATATGTATATATATATAAATAATTAGCAAACAGTGTTATATGAATTTCATGAATTCATATTCTGGACCATAGTGTATAATAATACACTATATGAATTTAGAAAATTTTTCAAAAGTCATTTAGTATTTTTAATCTAATTATCGAAAATTTCGATAATATAAAAGGATTTTAAAATCCTTTTTAAAACAGTTTATTTATGAAAATTTACTAAAATGATATTCTGGACAGTTTTTAAATGTTACAAAATTTTATAAACATAGATTGCTATGTTTGAGACGAACGTTCATTTTATAACGGTTTAAAATACCAAAATACGCTTTTATTTATAAAAAGAGGTATTAAAAATGCTAAAATAATCATAAGTCCTTGATTTACAAGATAAATCGAGCAATAGGACTTTACGTTTTCAAATCGATCAAATTCGATTTATAAAACAAAATAGTAAGAAGTTACTATTATTAAAGGTCAAAATCGTTGACTTTGTTGATCAATGTTGACTTCGTTGACTTTCAAGTCAAACGTACGATTATACATTTATAAATACGTCAGTACGCGTAAGATATACTAATTGAGTATGATACCCATTAGTAAGAAAGGATTTCACAAATGAAATCCATATATCGAAAAACGTACTTATACGTTGAAAGCATCTCGAAGAACGAGAACAAGTCAATCGTATACGTGTTAGAGACGTATTGAATTCACTAAGGAATTCAGTCTACATCGATATGAAATATCGAAGTTTATCTTAGTTTTCAAAAGTCTCGAAAGACTTGAGCGACGTACTAAAGCCTCGCCAGAAAGGTGTGACGCAAACGCAATGACGGGATTTTGACGAACAAACGAACCTAGGACTTTACAACGAACCATAGTCCAGTGGGCTTTTATCTTTAAAATGTGGGCCTTTTCTTACCCCACTAAAACGTGACTTCTTCGTTATATCAAATGAGTTTATTCTACGCTTATCCTACAACCGTTTAACAAATGTTTTACTTGCATTACACCGCCAAAATATTTCGCTTTGTGTATGGATCCTATCTGTTATGCCCGGTAGAAATGTGGAGATAGTTGGAACTATTATATCAATTGTTGTGGTAGCACCCAACCTTTTAAATGTCGGGTCCCGTGTCGGATGATAAATGCACAGCTAGGATTGGCGTGAAGGTTGGAACTATCTGTTGTGTTAACATATGCTTGCAGAGTGACTGCAGTCAGACGGATTACGGCGGTCACGGCGTCGTAGATGGGAGGCCTCCTCTCGACGCTTATTTAATTATTATTATTATGTATTGTGACTATGAGATACGGACCATACACACCAAGAAAATGCTCGGCCGAGCTATGTTTACGAACTGAAAATGATTTGGTAAGCACAAGGCATTTTAACTAAAACCCTTGTGACTTACCCAATATTGGCAGTGTAATCCAAATCAATCAAATGTTTTCGGCTTGAGCCCACTAAGTGCAATCTCTTGTACTTAGCCCTGCATGTTTGTTTTTAAATGTGCAGGTTGAGCTCTGATGGTGATGATGGGGAATGTGTTGAGGAGTCCAAAGGTCCTCGACCGATTTACTTGAATTTGTGGTTTATACCTTGAATGCATATCGTCATATATGTATTCACACACTTTCCATTGCTACACTCAACTCCTTTATTTATGCTTTATGTTTTAAACTATTGAGGCCCATCGGATCGAGCCAAGTTTTGGGGTCCGATGGCTAAACCTTTCAAAACAATATAACATCATCTCATATTCTCGCTCAAGCATGTTAGCTTATTTTCACGCATCTCTATTTTATTCATGTAACCCTAAAGTACTACTCCTAGTACTAGTCACCCTCCAGGTCAGGGTTGGTTCGAATGGGGTCGTGACAACAAAAGTTAAATTTGATTTGCAAAGTTCGACTTGAAGTTAAAATTCATAATGTTACTTTGTTTTTTTTTCGTACTTGGCTTAAGTTGGATATAGATATGTATTTCTTTATATTTGAGTGGGTATTAATTAGCTTGAGGTTTAAATATATATATTATTAAAAAATCAACTTTTGCTACTTAACTAAGTATTTTATAAAGCATATGTTAAAGTTATACTTTACTGTATTTATAATTTAGTACGTCTAATTGTTGTCGAGCTTTGTAAAAAAAAAAATAGACCTTAAAAGTCTTATCAAATATTGTTTATAGAGAATATTTCTTTCGTATTTGTTTAGGCCTTTACAAATTGTTATTTATATTTATTGAACTAGGTGCGCGCAACTAGGACCCTCATCATCGAATTGAGTTGATTTTGATTTATTGTGCTCGACAAAATAAGGTGGGTGAAATAATCTTTAACTTGCAAACATGTGATTTGGAATAAACATATTTATTGTGGGATTTACCTTATCATGCGTTTATGATGATAATCATTGTTGTGTTTTGTTACATGCACGTGTGGCGTATTATTGCTTGTGTGGCATGGCCTGTGTGGCGTATCAATTGCCTGTGTGGCATAGCCTGTGTGGCGAATCAATTGCACGTGTGGCATAGCCCGTGTGGCGAATCATAGCTTTGTGTGGCGATCATTGCACGTGTGGCATAGCACGTGTGGCGATCATTGCACGTGTGGCGAATCATAGCTGTGTGGCGTATCATTGCACGTGTGGCATAGCACGTGTGGCGAATCATAGCCTGTGTGGCGTATCATTGCCTGTGTGGCATAACCTATGTGGCGAATCATAGCCTGTGTGGCGTATCATTGCTTGTGGCGTGATTTTTAAGCCGGTGAGGTTGAATATGATTGACTATTACTTTCTTGCGATGTATACAAGTTTTGACAAATAAAATAATGATATTCCTTGTTCCCACCACCGAGTGCGTTTTGTGCTCACCCCTTTTATCTAAAATATTTTCGGTCGGTGATCATGGAGCGGCGTGGCGGTGTGGTACGTGCTAGTGGTGTTTTCGTCGCTTAATTCATTCCACGACTTGTGTTATTTTGTTTAAATTCTTTTCCTTTATTATCGTTGTTTGATTTGAGTTACTAGAACTCCAACTTATCTCATGCTACTAAGTCTTGTGTAGTTTGCTTTGGGTAGTTGGTTGGCGTCAGTTCTTTTTCAAAGTTTAGACTTAAGTTTGTTGGATTCATTATTTGATAATTTTATACAAGAGATTTTATATATTTTATTATTAAAAAAAATGACATGCTTCCGCTTTAGCTATTTTATTTAAGAAAATATAGCATTTTTAAATTTAGAATTTAGGGTGTTACAAATACGATTATGTAACGTATTTCAACAGTATTATTCCAACGTCGATTATGTATCGATAATTAAACGCTAGTGATATTTTTTAAGTTTTTAAGCTTAGAATTTAATTCCATTATTATTGGAATAATTTAATAAATTGTTTACGACTTTATTACGACCATTTTAAGATGAGTCGATAATTAACGTTTTGAGACGTTTCAAACATTAACATTTAGAGATGACTTGAGAATCAAGTCTAATGATCAAGGAATTATAATATTTAAATTCCTATGATTATTAAATTTAATTAGAATATTATTTAGCATTAAAACAATGCTAGAACATTAAGGATTAATTATTGAACAATGTACTAATTTTTGAAAATCCTAGTTCGAAAATTAGGGTTTTCTTACCTGAAATGATACCAATAATTTTTTTTATGATATAATTTATCATCTAAAACGTATATTATGATATATATGTATAATTAGCATGAAAATAAATTATACACCACATGAAGAATGAAAAAGCCGTGAGCTTTTGTGCTCAATAGAAAGTTCACGTCAATTTTTGATATCCATTGCAATGTATTGAATTAAATCATGCAAGTGGAATATAGATTGCACTCTAATCAAGTAATTAACCAAGTGGATGGTGTGAGGCATGAAGGAGCCGATTTGTTTGACTAGAATTACACTTTGATGATGTATAGTTATTTTTGGGATAGAGTGTAGAGTTAATATACATAGTATTAACTCATGAAATAAAATCACTCTCTTGGAACACATGATGGACGACGGCTTTTGCTTCTCCAAAAGCATAGATAAGTCTTTGTTTCTTTCAAAATGTAAGAACATACTTACTACTATGACCTAAGCATAATGAGTCATCACTAATTTCTTGTGTAATTCTTGTGTGTGTGTGATGGTTGTCGACGCATTTTCAGTCCAAAGCAAAGGATTTTTCCTTGTTATATCCAAGAAAACTTTATGCTATACTTAGTATTGATGATGTAATGAAGTATGACTCACAAAGCTTTATTAGGAAAGGCTTCCAACACTTTGTATTGTGAGTGTAGTGACCGAGAGAGAGATTGAGAGAAGTGAGGTATTAGTTCAATCACTTAAGTATATTGTGCTTCATAAACACAAACACAATTCTCTCTCAAAAGCAAGAAAACCGTGTGCTACACCATTGGAAAACCTTGAGTGTTCTTGAGTTCCAATCACTAAAAGCTTGACCTAAAGCTTGATCATATAAAATCGAGTAGTTAGAAGGTTAGGAATCGAGCGAGCTTGATTATACACTAAGTTTTAAATTTCTAATGGTTAGATTAAAATTTCAAGCATGTGTTCTTAAGTAAGAAAGTATGCTAAGCATAATACTTGTTTATTAATGATGTGTATTTAGATGAAATGGAAGCATGTAGCATGTTTAATTTGATATTAAAAATGCTTTGAAATTATGTCATGTTTACCGAAAATTTTCTTGATGATTTAAGAATGGATTGATGATATATGATGTAGTAGGAGCTTATAGTGATTATTGTGAAATTTATAAAAATCCTATGCTAATTATTTCATTATTACCGAAAATGTGTAGAAATTGCTAAGTTAATGTACAATTTTAATTTGAGAAATGTAATGACATATTAGTGATCTAGGCCATTGATTATGTACTACATAAATTAACTAGAATTTTTAAAGATGAAATGCTCAAATTATTTGAAAGGACCGTGAGCTTCATATATGGTTTAAGCATGGTTTAGTTGTTTTTAGATCAATGTTATGATGTTACATTATTACACTATAGTGTATAAGCATAGTGTAATTTAATTGGAATTTTATAAAATGTTTAGTATATTGTTTGAGAGGAACCGAAACTTTGAGCAATAAATACATTGATGTAGAATTTAATTATATTGGACTTTAGGTTATAATTATGTTATAATTTAATGTTGGGGCCTTGTATAAATTAATTAGAATTTTAGAAAATTTATTGATTGATTTTGAGAATAATCATGACCCATAGTAATACATAGGTGAAGTTCCAAATTTTGCTATAGTAATATTAATACATATTAATGATCCTAGTGTAAAATAATAGACTATATGAATTTAGAAATTTTGGAACAAGTTTGGAATTTATAGCATATAGCCATGAGCTATAGTGTATTTATTAAGGATTTTAAATCCTTTTTAATCAAGAGATAATAAATTATATGTCTAAAATTATTTTAGACATAATTGAATTTTGAGAATTTTTAAACATAGTATATTATGTTTACGACGATGACGTTATGCTAAATAACGTTAGAAATATAAAATAATGCTTAATGTATTAATTGATTAATATTAAAAGAAAATATTAATCAAGTTTATCGATTCGTGAAAAATCGAAATTAGAACTTTATGAAAAGAAATCGATTGAAAATTGATTTATATTAAATTTAGATATTAAATACATGTTATTAAAGAATTTATAAAGAAAAGTCAAAATTGTTGACTTTCGAAATTAACGTATGAAATACGTTCTATAAATCTGTGTCGTGAAAAACGTATTAATTATATATGGAAGTCTCGTTGGTGAGAAAAGATTTCAAAATTAAAATCTTTATATCGAAAAACGTGAAAACACGTTGAATGTTTAACCTAAAAGATTAAAATGAAATAATTGAACATATCTCAAAATGCGAAATGTTTAGTTTGAAATCTGCATTGAAGCGGCGTATTAAAATTTATTAAAGACTTCGAGTTATTATTTTATTTTATTCAATATCAAAGTTGAATAAACTTTGAAAATCTCGAAAAACGTGCCAACGTACTAAACGTAAAATTTTGCGTAAAGGTGGGACGTGAAGGCTCACAAGCAACGAGGAAAGAACGCGCTTGAAAATCAGCGTTTGAAAGTAGAGGTGGGCTTTACTATATTCGAGCGATAAATCTTTTCAAATGATTTATTTATGATGTTTTATTACAAGCAATATTTATGAAATGATTTATTTAATTATCGCCAAAATGTTTATATTTTATGTATGTATCAATCCATGATATTTGATGCATATTGTTGGGTAGCTCAACTTTATGACATGCTTGAATTCGTATCCTTGTAAGTACCCACAAGGATGATGGAGAATTCGTATCTGTCTTGAGATGGCGAGGATTTTGTGCTGATTTATTTGTATTTGTGTCTTTGAAAGGGTGCTCGGCGGTCATGGCGTGCGTGAGAGGAGGCCTCCTCTCCAGCAGGGAATTATTTGTGGATGAATTATTGTGGTGGATATGGATCATACATACATGGAAAAATGCTTGTGCGCGATATTTATGGAAAATGACGAGAAAATATTTAGTAAGCACGAGTATTTCAAATTAAAACCTCGTGTGTATTCTGCGATGGGGCGAGTAATTTAAAATTGATAAATTATTTTGCAATGAGCCACCGAGTGCATGCTTGTACTCGACCGCATATTGTTTTTAAATGTGCGATTGGTGATGATGGTGATGGAGGGAGATGTTGAGTAGTCGAAGTCTTTTGGTATTTATTATATTTTGAAAGAAACCTGAGTGCATATCGTCATATATGCATTCACATGCTTTCATTGCGGTTTGAATATTATTGTATGTTGATATTGTGGTGAATCATCTAAATTATCAAATCATTTGTTAAAGGACTTGTAGCCTTTATATCTGTAAATCACTTTTGTCTTGTAAGTAAGGTTTGAATTCCGTAGTTCGATTGGTGTTACTTTGAAATCTTTTGAATATTCCTATTAATTGTTTGGTAATCACTGTTCCAAGTTCCAATTCTCGCTATTCTGTCATTTGGATTAGAGGGGCTGTGACAGAGTGGTATCAGAGCAGTTTACTCTTTGAACCCTAAACTTTCTTTCAAAAAGTTAAGTCTAGATTGAGTCACTAGACTTCTAGAAATTATCTGACTATGCTCAACACTCCATCACATCAAGCTCAACTGGGAAAGAGGTAAATTATTTTTCTTATCTTTGAAAAAGAGAAGTTTGAGATTATGAATTTGATTTGGTGTCGATAGAACATTATCGACAAATGAAATGAAAAGGGGAATGTTATGAATGACCATGAGTGATTGGTTGAAAATTTTTCGCAGGAAATGCGTATGTTTAAAACGAGCTATGTTCATCATATTTGAAATCTTATTCTTGATTCTCAATATTGTTTTGATTAATGACTATGTCATCCCAATTGGAACATAGGCGTAATAAGAAGCATGATCCCTTATTGAAAAGAACATAGGCGAACAAATGTACGAACTTTTCCCCTTCTTACGTGAACAAAAGAAAAGAAACGAGCTCAGAATAAAAGCTAAGGCTTTCCACCTCGTTCCTCGACTCGGCTAACAAATTGATCACCTCGACTCGGCTGACCAATTAATCCACCCTGGCGTCGACCTGGGCGTTTACTTCGGTGTCAATCTTGACATCCACCTTGATTTCGGCAAGTTTCATCTCGGCACTTCCACTTCGGAAAGTCGACCTCGATTACGACTAATACGAGCTCGGCCTTTTATCTCAAGTTCGGCGATTCATTTCGATTGACCAGCTGACTATCCCGTCACCTCGTCACTTCGGCCTTGGCAGTCCGCCTCGGCAATGGCATGCACGACCTTGGTGTCGGCATTGCCTACGATCTCGGCGAACGCGAAAATTTCTGCCGCGCGGTGTTTTGTTTGGATCCGTTCTCTTTCGTTCGGACTTGATTTGCGCATGGTTTTGCCTACGTACTCTAACGGACTGTAATACATTTCTTATGAAGGACAAATCCCTGTTTCCTTCTCCGAATTCACGAGCCGATGAAGTTATCTCGTAGTTTTATAGAACTAGAATTTAGTTATGTGATAAGATTTTTTTTTTCTCGCTGCTTGATAGTAAGTTTCTTAGTATGGTAGGAAAGCTACAATGTGCATTGTATATGAGAACAAATTCCGTATAACATTTATCTGTTCATCAGAGGTGTTTGGATTGTTTATCTGCTTTATAGACCTGTCCAGTTTAACCTTTTGCTTAACATACGCGTTAAGTTTAGTTTATCTGTGTAACAGATATCTTATTTAGTTGTGTTATGCTCGTTTGTCTGTGACAGATGGCCAGGACCCGACATACTAGTAGACGGAGGCTAGGACCGAGGGCCACCCCAGGAGATTCTTCATGCTTCTAGTGAGTACCGGATGTGTTGGGGAGATGATCTGGGGGAGTTTCTCATGCACTACCTTCATCATTGGAGGGAGGCGCATGAGCACGGCGTTACAGATTTTGATGGCGTTAAGCGCCTATTGACGCGGTTACCGGTCGATTGGGAGGACTACGCACGAGAGGTGTTAGGAGATTACATCTACCGTGCCGGTGGTGACTATGACCTGATAGCGGATCTGCCGAGATTCGTTAGCCATCTGACTTATGTCTTGATGTCTATGGAGTAGCACCGAGGCCCTATCTCCTCCGAGGAGTACACATGGCGTGATGAGTCACGGAGTGGTCTGTACAGTACCGCGCGAGTGGACCCGGTAGTACCCAGATTCCTTGAGGATGCGGGTAGGCTCGCAGAGGTAGAGAGAGCGTCTCGGCCCACAGCTTTGGGGATGCCAGTGTTTCCCCCGTTATCGATTGGACACCCCATACACCCACCGCTTCCGATTTTACCACCCATGACAGCGCCAACACCGCCAGCAGAGCCGTACCGCCAGACGGCTAGGATGAGAGTATCAGACGCTCGTGATGACCTCAATCCGATCCGCGACATCCATATGGTTGGGGATGATGGAGCGGGACCATCCAGAGTGCACCGACGTGAGGACGACTCGGATGATGATGATTCGGATGACGACTCCGACGATGGTTCAGACGACGAGGAGGATCCTGAGGAGGATCAGTATGACTATGAGTGAGATACCTGATGAGGAGACTAGTGGATCTTAGTATATATGTATATAGTACTGTGTGTGTGTGGTTTGCTCTTTATGTTTTGAAAAAGGGAAGTGAACACTAGTATTTTGTATTATTATGTAATCCCGTATGTTGTTATACGGGTTAAGCTTTTGAAATGCCATCTTATGTACATTGTTTCCTTGTATTAACTGTTTGTATAGTCCTCTTTGAGGCACAATTTTCTGATGTATATATATGATAACCCAGGCGGGCTTTTCTTTAAAAATGATTATTGTGATAAAGATGAATGGCTTGGTTTAAAGCTGCTTTACAAAAGGATTGTATGATGATATTATATATGTTAGTTGTGAAAATAATTTTCTATAATTATCGTATGTTTAAACAACATAATGCCGCCTAGAAGAGATCCTGCACAAAGAGGTAGGGGAAGGGGAAGAGGTACAGGCAGAGGAAGAATTCCTGTACCAGAACCTGCTAATATACCACAACCACCTCCACCTCCACATGATCGCAGAATAGAAGAGTTATTCCTTAGGCAGAACCCACCTTGTTTTGATGGAAAAGGAAGCCCGGATGATGCCGAACAATGGATAAGGGCTATGGAAAGGATCTTCGACTTTCTAAGATGCACAGCACAAGAGCGGTTGTCCTGTATTACATTTCAACTTACCGGACCTGCCGACTTTTGGTGGGAAGCCCGGAGGAAAATTTTACTGCAGGATCAGATGATTGAGTTTACTTGGGAAGAGTTTAAAGGGGAAATGTATGAGAAATACATCCCGAAAAGTTACAGGAAAAAGAAGGAACATGAATTTTACAATCTGAAACAGGATAAGATGTTCGTGACAGATTATGATCGCACTTTCTACGATATGTCCAGATATGCCCCTGATCAGGTGAATACGGATATGAAGTTGGCAGAAAAATTTAGGTCTGGTTTGAGGTCAGAGATAAGAATGTCTCTAGCCAGTCATGGAGATCTGACTTACAATCGAAGCTCTCGGACGAGCTTTGGACATAGAAGCGACTATACGGAAGAAGGCGGCTCAAACACAGACATCGAATACAGGGGAAAAAAGGAAGAGAAAATGGGAAGGAAATTTTTGTAACAGTAATCGGGGAAGTTTTGAGAACACCAATAACAAGCGGCCTTGGCAAGGAAAAGTGGCGCCGCAAGGCGAGGATGGAAGAAGCGGTCTTTTCCTCCGACGGGAGGACCACGAGGAGCAGACAAGGGCTCTCCTCCCCCGGTGCCAAAAGTTTCACAAAGGAGTTTGCCGTTTGGTAAATTGCTTTAAGTGCGGAATGAAGGGGCATTCGCGAGATAGTTGCCGGGGATACATGCGGGGACGGTGGGAAGGCCAAATCAGCCTAGCAATGCCCAACACCTCGGGCTATTCGGTTTCGGCCCGACCGCGACAACATGACCACCACAACAACAATGGCAACAACCTCGGCACAACAAAGACGACAACCACCGCGCGGCGTAATCGGCGGCAGCGCCGCCAACAACGACGGCAAAATCAGCGAGGCAACAGTGCCCGTCGGCCTCGGTAGGCTCAAGCTAGAGCATATGCTCTACACCGGAGGCAAAATGAACAAAACCAGGGAAACCTGGCAGGTATGGGAACACTTCTCAACGTACCTGTTATACTTTTGTTCGATACGGGTGATTCACATTCCTTCATAGCAAGAACATGCGTTGATCTATTAGAACTTAGACCAGAAAAAGCGAATCAGGATATGAGAATCTCTTCACCCATAGGAGGGATTATGACTGTTACTCACATCTGCTCGAACCTAGAGTTGACTTTAGGATCACTTAAGGTTCTGACGAATAACTTGAACATAATACCCATGGGTGATGTAGATATAAATCTAGGAATGGTGGTTGGTGAAAATCATTCCACGATCCTATGCAAAGAAAGGAAGATTTCGTTCGGTTTCGGTCGAAAGCAACACATTTCCATGGAATCAACATGGGAAGGAAAATCCCAATAATATCAGCATTGAAGGCCAGAAGTATGATAAACAAGAAGGGATGCCATGCATTTCTTGTTTACTTGAATGGAGAAGATCGAACAACGATAAAAGCTGAAGATGTAGAGATTGTACGAGAGTTTTCAGATGTTTTTCCTGAAAATCTACCAGGATTACCTCCTGATAGACAATTAGAGTTTACCATTGACTTGGAACCCGGATCAGCTCCAGTGTCGAAGGCACCGTACCGAATGGCTCCAAAGGAACTGGAAGAATTGAAAATCCAAATCCAAGAGCTGTTGGACCTAGGTTTTATCAGACCTAGTGTTTCGCCTTGGGGAGCACCGGTGTTATTTGTTAAGAAAAAGGATGGATCCTTGAGGATGTGTATAGATTACCGAGAACTGAACAAAATGACGCTCAAAAACAAGTATCCACTTCCAAGGATAGATGACTTGTTTGATCAGCTAAGAGGAGCTAGCGTGTTCTCGAAAATCGACCTCAAGTCAGGCTATCACCAACTCAAAGTGCGGCCTGAAGATGTGTCAAAGACTGCTTTTCGAACAAGATACGGCCACTATGAATTTATAGTTGTGCCATTTGGATTGAGTAATGCGCCTACAGTATTCATGGATCTCATGAATAGGGTGTTCCACCCATACTTAGACAGATTTGTCTTAGTCTTCATAGATGACATTCTCATCTATTCAAAGAATGAAGAAGACCACAAGAACACCTCGAACGATCTTGCAATCTTTGAGGGATGAACAACTTTTGCTAAGTTTAGCAAATGTGAATTTTAATGAAGGAAGTAATGTTCCTTGGACACATTGTGTCGGTTTGAAGGGATTAAGGTAGATCCACCAAAGTAGAAGCGGTCAGCGAGATGGAAATCACCAGGACACAAAACGAAATTAGAAGTTTCTTGGGATTGGCGGGTTACTATCGGAGATTCATTGAAGGATTCTCAAGGATAGCAAGACCAATAACCCAACTACTCAGAAAAGGGATTAAATTCACTTGGACTGAAGAATGTGAGGCAAATTTCCAAGCGCTTAGGAAAAGTTGACAAGTGCACGGTCTAGCGGTTCGAGCGAACAAAGAATATGTAGTTTATACTGATGCTTCTAAGAACGGACTGGGTTGTGTGTTGATGCATGAAGGAAAAGTAATAGCCTACGCATCACGACAGCTTAGACCACATGAACTAAACTACCCAACTCATGATGCGGGCTGGCGGCGGTTGTACATGCCTTTGAAATTATGGAGACATCATCTCTACGGAGTGAGATGTGAAATCTTACCGATCATAAAAGTTTGAAATACTTTTTCGAGCGAGAGAGATCGAACATGAGACAAAGAAGATGGCTCGAATTGGTAAGGACTACGATGTGGTATAAACTATCACCGGGCAAGGCGAATGTTGTAGCCGATGCCTTAAGTCGTAAAGTAATAACAAATTGGGATGTCTCTTCACAGAAGAAGAAAAACTCGTTGAGGAGTTTGAAAGGATGAAGATCGAATTGATTGAACAACCAGAGACGATCACGAGTTGTATTGCTACACTCAAATTGACGTCTGATTTAAGAAAAAGAATCCTTGAAGGACAAAGGATGGAGGAAAAGTTAGAAAAGCAAGAGCAAAGTAAGGATGGAAGAATTTGAAGAATTTTCAAGCACCGATAATGCTTTATTATTTGAAGGAAGATTGTGTATCCCGACAACAACAATCTTGAATGAAATCATGAGTAAAGCTCATGACACACCTATCTGACCCATCCAGCGGTACTAAAATGTACCAGATTTGAAGAAAAAGTTACGGTGGGAAGGTATGAAAGGAGACATAGCCTCTTTCGTAGAGCGCTGTCTTGCTTGTCAACAAGTAAAAGCATTACACCAACGTCCTTACGGAAAACTATAGCCTTTGGGAATACCCGAGTGGAAATGGGAAGACATAGCTATGGATTTTGTTACGGGTTTACCAAAGTCTAAGAGAGGGAACACTGCTATATAGGTAGTAGTGGACAGACTCACCAAATGTGCACATTTTCGCCAATTCGAGTACTCACGGATCGATAAGCTAGCCCACCAGTATGTAAAAGAAATTATGCGCTGCATGGAGTACGAAATCTATCACATCGATAGCGATTCAAAATTTATTTCAAGATTACGGACTAGCTTGCAAAAGAATTGGGCACAAAGTTAAACTTGACCTGACTTTTCACCCTCGCATCGATGGACAATCGGAAGGGCGATCCAAACACTCGAAGATATGTTGAGAACAGTAGTGTTGGATCGAGGTGCAAATGGGAAGAGGTTTTACCCCTCATCGAATTTGCCTACAATAATAGTTATCAAGCGACGATCAATATGGCCCCGTATCGAAGCTTTATATGGAAGAAAATGTCGATCACCGCTTTATTGGGATGAAGTGGGTGAGAGAAGAATTTTAAGGCCTGATGCGATAAGCGAAATGATTGAGATCGTCCGCCAAATTAGGCAAAGGATAAAGAAGCTCAAGATGAGACGAAGTCTTACTGACGTCTGCGTGGATCGAGCTACATTTTGAAAATGGAGATAAAGTCTTTTTGAAGGTCTCTCCATCTAAAGGGATTATAAGGTTTGGAGTAAAGGGAAAGTTAAGACCCCATTTTATTGGACCTTATGAAATCCTAGAAAGAATAGGCCCATCGCCTATAGGTTGACTCTTCGCCAAATTTGGGAAGCGTGCACAATGTTTTCACGTGTCACAACTTAGAAATGCGTGTGCGACCGAAGCATGTAATCCATCAAGGCGACGTGATCCTCAATCCGGATATGAGTTATAATGAAGAACCTACGGCCATTCTAGACCACAAGGTTCAAAGAATTGAGAAACAAGTCGATTCCACTAGTCAAAGTGCTGTGAAAATATCATGGACAAGAGGAAGCCACGTGGGAACTTGAGGATGCGATGAAAGAAAAATACCCCGATCTTTTCTGAGGTATGTAAATTTCGGGACGAAATTTCTTTTAGGGGGGTGGAATGTAATACCCCGATTATTTAAAAGCCTAATTACGATATTAATTTCGTAAATTAGAGTTTTATTATGAGAAATTGATTAATAAATTATCGAATAATGATTTCGATTAATTTGGAATAATAAATTCCTATGTATTATTCACAAATGAATGTGAATTGAGAAATACGATTATGTAACATATTTCAACAGTATTATTCCAACGTCGATTATGTATCGATAATTAAACGCTAGTGATATTTTCTAAGTTTTTAAGCTTAGAATTTAATTCCATTATTATTGGAATAATTTAATAAAGTGTTTACGACTTTATTACGACCATTTTAAGATGAGTCGATAATTAACGTTTTGAGACGTTTCAAACATTAACATTTAGAGATGACTTGAGAATCAAGTCTAATGATCAAGGAATTATAATATTTAAATTCCTATGATTATTATATGTAATTAGAATATTATTTAGCATTAAAACAATGCTAGAACATTAAGGATTAATTATTGAACAATGTACTAATTTTCGAAAACCCTAGTTCGAAAATTAGGGTTTTCTTACATGAAATGATACCAATAATTTATCCTATGATATAATTTATCATCTAAAACATATATTATGATATATATGTATAATTAGCATGAAAATAAATTATACACCACATGAAGAATGAAAAAGCCGTGAGCTTTTGTGCTCAATAGAAAGTTCACGTCAATTTTTGATATCCATTGCAATGTATTGAATTAAATCATGCAAGTGGAATATAGATTGCACTCTAATCAAGTAATTAACCAAGTGGATGGTGTGAGGCATGAATGAGCCGATTTGTTTGACTAGAATTACACTTTGATGATGTATAATTATTTTTGGGATAGAGTGTAGAGGTAATATACATAGTATTAACTCATGAAATAAAATCACTCTCTTGGAACACATGATGGACGACTGCTTTTGCTTCTCCAAAAGCATAGATAAGTCTTTGTTTCTTTCAAAATGTAAGAACATACTTACTACTATGACCTAAGCATAATGAGTCATCACTAATTTCTTGTGTAATTCTTGTGTGTGTGTGATGGTTGTCGACGCATTTTCAGTCCAAAGCAAAGGATTTTTCTTTGTTACATCCAAGAAAACTTTATGCTATACTTAGTATTGATGATGTAATGAAGTATGACTCACAAAGCTTTATTGGGAAAGGCTTCCAACACTTTGTATTGTGAGTGTAGTGACCGAGAGAGAGAGTGAGAGAAGTGAGGGTATTAGTTCAATCACTTAAGTATATTGTGCTTCATAAACACAAACACAATTCTCTCTCCAAAAACAAGAAAACCGTGAGCTACACCTTTGGAAAACCTTGAGTGTTCTTGAGTTCCAATCACCAAAAGCTTGACCTAAAGCTTGATCATATAAAATCAAGGCCGTTAGAAAGGTTAGGAATCGAACGAGCTTCGATTTTACACTAAGTTTTTAAATTTCTAATGGTTAGATTAAAATTTCAAGCATGTGTTCTTAAGTAAGAAAGTATGCTAAGCATAATACTTGTTTATTAATGATGTGTATTAAGATGAAATGGAAGCATGTAGCATGTTTAATTTGATATTAATAATGCTTTGAAATTATGTCATGTAATGTAGAAAATTTTCTTGATGATTTAAGAATGGATTGATGATATATGATGTAGTAGGAGCTTATAGTGATTATTGTGAAATTTATAAAAATCCTATGCTAATTATTTCATTATTACCGAAAATGTGTAGAAATTGCTAAGTTAATGTACAATTTTAATTTGAGAAATGTAATGACATATTAGTGATCTAGGGCATTGATTATGTACTACATAAATTAACTAGAATTTTTAAAGATGAAATGCTCAAATTATTTGAAAGGACCGTGAACTTCATGTATGGTTTAAGCATGATTTAGTTGTTTTTAGATCAATGTTATGATGTTACATTATTACACTATAGTGTATAGGCATAGTGTAATTTAATTAGAATTTTATAAAATGTTTAGTATATTGTTTGAGAGGAACCGAAACTTTGAGCAATAAATACATTGATGTAGAATTTAATTATATTGGACTTTAGGTTATAATTATGTTATAATTTAATGTTGGGGCCTTGTATAAACTAATTAGAATTTTAGAAAATTTATTGGTTGATTTTGAGAATAACCGTGATCCATAGTAATACATAGGTGAAGTTCCAAATTTTTCTATAGTAATATTAATACATATTAATAATCCTAGTGTAAAATAATACACTATATGAATTTAGAGAAATTTTTGGAACAAGTTTGGAATTTATAGCATATAGCCTTGAGCTATAGTGTATTTATTAAGGAATTTTAATTCCTTTTTAATCAAGAGAGATAATAAATTATATGTCTAAAAATTATTTTAGACATAATTGAATTTTCGAGAATTTTTAAACATAGTATATTATGTTTACGACGAAACGTTATACTAAATAACGTTAGAAATATAAAATAATGCTTAATGTATTAATTGATTAATATTAAAAGAAAATATTAATCAAGTTTATCGATTTGTGTGAAAAATCGAGAATTAGAACTTTATGAAAAGAAATCGATTGAAAATTGATTTATATTAAATTTAGATATTAAAATACAAGTTATTGAAGAATTTATAAAGAAAAGTCAAAATTGTTGACTTTCGAAATTAACGTATGAAATACGTTCGATAAATACGCTAATACGTGAAAAACGTATTAATTATATAAGGAAGTCTCGTTGGTGAGAAAAGATTTCAAAATTAAAATCTTTATATCGAAAAACGTGAAAACACGTTGAACGTTTAACCTAAAAGGTTAAAATAAAATAATTGAACATATCTCGAAGTACGAGAAATGTTTAGTTTGAAATACGCGTTGAAACGACGTATTAAAATTTATTAAAGACTTCAAGTTATTATTTTATTTTATTAAATATCAAAGTTGAATAAACTTTGAAAATCTCGAAAAGCGTGCCAACGTACTAAACGTAAAATTTTGCGTAAAGGTGGGACGTGAAAGCTCACAAGCAACGAGGAAAGAACGCATGCTTCGAAAATCAACGTTTGAAAGTAGAGGTGGGCTTTACTATACTCGAACTGATAAATCTTTGTCAAATGATTTATTTATGATGTTTTATTGCAAACAATATTTATGAAATGATTTATTTAATTACACGCCCAAAATTTTTATGTTTTATGTATGTATCCAATCCATGATATTTGAAGCATATTGTTGGGTATCTCCTACTTTATGACATGCTTGAATTCGTATCCTTGTAAGTACTCACAAGGATGATGGAGAATTCGTATCCCTGTCTTGAGATGGCAAGGATTTTGTGCACCGATTATTTGTGATTGTGTCTTTGAAAGGGTGCTCGGCGGTCGTGGCGTACGTGAGAGAGGCCTCCTCTCGGTAGCAGGAATTATTTGTGGGATGAATTATTGTGGTGGATATGGATCATACATACAAGGAAAAAATGCTTGGCCAAACGATATTTATGGAAAATGACAGAAAATATTTAGTAAGCACGAGAATTTCAAATTAAAACCTCGTGTGTTACTGCGATGGGGCAGAGTAATTTAAAATTGATAAATTATTTTTGCAATGAGCCACTGAGTGCAGTCTTGTACTCAGCCCTGCATATTTATTTTTAAATGTGCAGATTGAGCTGATGATGGTGATGGAGGGGAGATGTTGAGTAGTCAGAAGTCTTTTTGGTATTTATTATATTTTGAAAGAAACCTTGAGTGCATATCGTCATATATGCATTCACATGCTTTCCGCTGCAGTTTGAATATTATTGTATGTTGATATTGACAGCTGAATCTGTCTAAATTATCGAATCATTTGTTAAAGGACTTGTAGCCTTTATATCAGAAATCACTTTGCCTTGTAAGTAAGGTTTGAATTCGTAGTTCGATTGGTGTTACTTTGAAATCTTTTGAATATTCCTATTAATTGTTTGGTAATCAACTGCTCCAAGTTCCAGCTCTCGCTAATCATCCTTTGGATTAGAGGGTCGTGACATATTAGTCAAGAGTCGACTCTAGTGGGTTCAAGAGTGATGATTTTTAATTTTTGTGTATTAATACATATGTATTAATCAAGATACAATCCTAAATGTAAGAATATATAACATTTGATTTATACTAGATTAATGTATAACATAGATACCACTTAAATAATTAAGACATCACATAGCATAGTGTATATCAAAGTAACATGAATTATGTGATTATAACATAAGTCACGGCATTTTCATTCTCAAGAGGTACATATTTTATTTTCGTGCCATTCATAGATATATATATCATAACGTATGTCTTAGATAGTAATTTATATCATAGGAAAAATTAATGGTATCATTTCATGTGAGAAAACCCTAATTTTCGAATTAGGGTTTCGAAAATTAGGGTTTTCGAAAATTAGTAAATTGATCATTATCGAATCCTTAATGATCTAACATTGATTTAATGCTTAATAATACTCTAATGATATAAAATAATCATAGGAATTTAAATATTATAATTCCTTGATCATTAAACCCATTTTTCAATTCGTCTCTAGACGTTAACGTTTGAAACGTCTCAAAACGTTAATTCTCGACTCATCTCAAAATGGTCGTAATAAAGTCGTACTCACTTTATTAAAAATATTCCGTTGAAAATGGAATTTAATTCTAAGCTTCGATGCTTAGAAATTTTCATGAAATTTTAACTATCGATACGTAGTCGACGTTAAAATAATACTGCCGAAACACTTTATAACTTTATATTCCTTAATTCACAATTCTCAGTGAATATATAATAGGAATTCATTACTTCGTAATCAATCGAAATCAATATTCGATGTTTTTCTAATTCTATTATTACGGCGGAACCCTAAATTACTGATGTAAATATCGTAATTAGGCATTTGTTTCTTCGGGATATTACAATGTCAACGTAAAGAAATGGAACCACTCTTCATAACTTCTTCAATTATATCTTTCATGAAGCGTAGTACAAAGAACCCGCATTGCTTGGAATCGGGTTGTCTTGGACACTTTTTAAATATCAAATATTAGCAACATGTAGATGTATATGAATCCAACATAAAACAAATGTGATTTGATAAATGAAAATACCTTTACAATTTCCCAAGTTGGTTGCTTCTTCCTCTTTTCTCCAATTTTGCATTAAACATAAAATTGCCCTTCAAGCAATTAAAGTAATTAGATACTACCACAAATACATACATTTCAAAGTCTGATACAGTGATCGATAAATGCTCAAACATTATGTTCATGGCGATGCGAGAATAACATCACAATTCCAAGTATAGTTTATACATAGAATTTGCAATGAGAACATCTTGTATCTTTTGGAATTTAGTATTCACACTATGTACATATGTATGGAATCAGCCCACACACGTAATATTGCAGTAACATCTGAATATTCATTACCTATTGTATCTTCTTGAGGAAGCGACCCACACACACATTCGGTACTTTCTCTCGTTCTCTTATAACAAGTTGGTCTTAATTTGTATTTATAGAATCTTCCAAAACATTATCAAATATTATTGCGAGATAGAGGTGCAGGCGATATAAGAAAAGTCTCATTCGAAGAGGCATATAGGATTCTATGCGGTTTTGGGAAATTAATCACGATCCAATTTTCGGGTGAGTGGTCCTTTGTAATTTTATTTTTGATTCTTACTTACTGCATAAATATATTTATCCTACAAAATGATAGCTTAAAGTAAGTCCACGGATCCTTGCAATATCAATTCCCCCACTTAGCAATTAGAGTCACCGGAGATCCTCCCCGATATAGAAAGTGTAGCACAGGTTGGGTTCATCAAGATCATGCAATCACAATCAGATTCTAAAAATACTTGGAAAAGTAAGCAATGGAAAGATACAACACAATTAATAAACACAACCATTGTGACTAAACGGAGGTGAAACATTGCCAAATTAAATATAAGATTGATTAAATCTGGAAGTATATATATTTTTAGCCAAAGCATTGACTCATGAAGATTATGTAACCTCTCCTGCTTAAAAAAGCCATAGACCAAGGCAACAGTCCAATTATGTCTATTAGTGAAACGAACTCGCAAGAAAAGTAGACAAATAGACCAAATACATGTGCACTTGCAAATATCATAAGTAATGACACACCAAAGATAGAAATTCACGTTCTTTGGTAATATTATTGCAACATCTTTTCAAATACATGTTGCTTTGGTAATACATGTTTCAAATAGTAATGACACACTAAAGACCAAATACATGTTCTTCGGTAACATTATTGCAATAATGTAATAAATATATCAAAACCCAAAATCTGATCAAAATTCATGATTTTTTTAGCGATTAATCCTTTTTAAGACTACTATATATATAAATGGTTGTGCTTTGGAGATGCATTTTGCGAGATTAAGTCCCCGCCTTTAGTGATTGGAAACTATCATCCACATTTCTTGAATCTGCATTCACAAACTATAGACCCAAAACCAAAAAGAAAAAAGAAAAACAGATTATAAGAGAAGAAGTTTAATCTAGCAAGATATATATGGATCAAAGTAATCAAATATAGGAATTATGATGATTTTATTCCACTGACCTCGACATCGAGCTCGTTTCTCGTGGCATTCACTCTTATATATCAAAACTTGGAAATCCTAACCAAGCTCCAGCTGTTATCCTATACATAAAAACACAAGAAAAAAAAAATATATGGTCTGAAATTATGCATAATTAATAAATTAATGGTGGTTAATTTGCTAATTAAAATCTAACAAAAACGTGGCTTACATTTTGTGTGAAATTATCGAGTTTAAAGCCAGCCATTCCAATAACAGCATGAACGGGTGCAGTGTAGTTGGAATTATCGTATATGTCGACTCCATTGGCATCTTTGGTGGGCATTCCTTTGCATTCTTGATTGTAAGCGGCACATGTTCTCTCATAGTTGTGGACATGCCCAAAGCGAACTAGATCGACCTAATGCGAAATCATACTTACATCAACGCCCTATACGTATATATATTACTTAAATCCATTTAGGTAATACCTTGTTTGCTAGCAGCAACGGCTCCACTGCATCAACGAATCGATCGTCCACGCTAGGAGGAATGGGGTTTCCAGGAGCAGATGTATACATGGGCTCGCACGAACATTCATTAATTTCATCGAATTTTCGATACTATTTACGCACAAGAGGCATGTTATTGTGCATCTTTCCTAACTAAATCTTAATTGTAATTAATAAATCTTAGTTGATGATTAGTAAACCCTAAGTAAAACTCTAAACTAATGATTTATAATTTACGCATAGTGGCCTCGCAAAAAGTTTATATGCGTTGGGATCATGCTTTCCGCATCACACTTACCATGAATATCGCCGAGGAATTCTTGTTCTATTCACTGGCGATAAATCTGTATGCGTTAGTATGCGAGATTTAGAAAGCGATAAAGAACACATGAGTTTTACGTGGTTCGATCAAGAATCGATCTCGTCCACGGAGGTGATGATCCTCAAGATGTTCACTATAATTGTATTACAATGAGTATCTCGAGGAGCTCTAGTATTGATGAATTTGCTAACCCTTTTACCTTCAATCTAACTCCTATTTATACATAAACGTAGATCTTGTAACGAATCCCTCGAATGGCGGACTCACGATCCTTCTGTAACTGACCATGATCTTCACCATAATTGTCCATGATTTCCACGGTTACCCCATCATCTTCGCCCTTGACTCCGTCTTTAATTAGGGTTTGGAGGCTGTATTTCGGGCGTAACCGCGTAGGGCAGCATTAGGTCAGGCCCAGCTCGTTTGGGCTTGCTAGTGGGCCTGAGAGGTTGGGCCATATCCTATCATAGCCCCCAAAAGTCGAGGAATAGCCTTGCCGGTGAAGCGGAGAATGTGCTTTCTTAGAGGCGGGATGTTGCTTGGTGAAGTTGTTTGTTGAAGGTTCTCGATCTCTTCTTTGCAAAGGAAGCGGAATTATGACACGGATAGCGATGCGTGTATAGGTTACACCGATATTTGGTCGAAGCGGCTTATTTCTTGGAGGAGGACGTCGAGGTCCGAACTGAAGGAGAATCTCTTGTAGGCGGCGTTCGTTGACGAAACCGAGGTCGATTTGGGTAGCTGGTTCTTGAAGGAAAGGCGAGCCACGACACGAACGATCGCCTCTTGAAGGAAAACCGAGGTTCGACACTGTATGGCTCACGCGCTACGGAGGGCGTCGAGTGCGACCTAAATGGCTTCGCCGTGCGAAGAGGACATGGGCGTGGTCCGAGTTCGAGCTCAATGTAATCATTACGTGATCGGTGTGATGCAATCTTACCATATAGTCGTCATACGCGCGGTGTAGTTGGGCGCTCGAGCAGCGTCTTGTGGCGTCGACTACACATCCAATCGCAGATAGGCACGTGTGACAAATGAAACGGCAGCTTTTAGGCGCCATTCGTCCTATAAATAGGTCCAAATGAGGCAACTGTTCACTTTCTTCTTCGACGCTGATTCCAGAGAACATACTTGTAGAAATTCCTAGTTCCTCCTTTAAACTTTGTTGAAGAAGTTGGATATCTCGCTCCATAAAAAGTAAGTATGTATTCTTCATCTTCTCATTCCTCTTCTCGCTCTGATAATTTTGGTTCGGTTTCAGGTTCTGGCCGCCTAGATTCCGATGTGAAGGACTATATGTGCCATAACCGCTTAGGTAAATCCATAGGACTTAGTTCTAGGGTTCCGCCGGTGTCATCGGTATGGGATGGCCTCACGATTGGCGCGACGAGGTCGACTCTAACGACAGAGAAGCTTTTGGAGATTACGGAAAAATACCATATTCCGGAGGATGCATGGTGGTGCCTGCTGAAACCCAATGATAGGGCGATGGCCCCTCCGGAGGGATTTATTACCATTTTTGTAGATAGCTTGATAGTTGGGCTTAGGTTTCCTTTTGCCCCTATTTTCCTTAACTTTCAAGAATATTTTCGGATCCCCATATGTCAACTGACCTCGAATTCTATTAGGTCGGTAGTTGGGTTAGGGCTGGCCTGTTATGGCATAGGCGAGGATTTTTCCTTTGAAGTCTTGATGCGTTTTTTTAGCATCAAGTCTATAGGAGGGGTGTATTATCTGTCACCTCGCCTGAAGTTTAAGATAGCGTCCCCTCGAAGGTGTCCCATTGGCAAAATAGATACTTCTTCTCTGCGGTGAGGGGCATCCCGAGGTATGAGTGGGGCCTCGATGCGATGAAGGGCGTGAAAATCAATCCCACAGGCCCCATGGAAAGATGTTGAATGATCTTGGTGAGATATTATCGATTAATTATATCGAGGATGACTGAACAATCTTTGGGCCGAGTGTTTATAGGTCGAAGCACCGTATCGTGTGCGATTTGGGTGAGGGCAACCTTTTTTTTTTTATTCTTCCCTCGTCTTATTTCGTTGTGCTAAAGAAATTCTTATTCTGTGATACAGTGAAGATTTACCCCAGCAGAGAAGTTAAGATAATGGGCTCGACGCGCCCTGCACCCCCTGAGAGAAAGGGCCGGCGAGGAAGAAGGCGGCGGCGAGTCCACCCAACAGCCCGTGGTGGTGGTGGGCATACGAGAGACTCTTGGACGGGACCTCGGGCGACGTCGAGCCCGCCCGAGATAGAGGTTCATGGCGCTCCTTGCACGAGGTGCCGGCTTCCAAGCCTCCTTTATCCTTCCGAAGGTATAAGTCGTTGTTTCTCCTTTGTAATTTTGTCGTTACGTGATTGCTAAGCGCTTTATATTCGGGATCGCGCCTCGGTGGCGGGCGAGATGCACCGCATGGCGGATTCGTTCTTGAGGCGCCTCGTGTCTGGGCGGTGGAGAAAAGCCGCTGAAGCTCACGAGCCCTTTGCTTGAATCGGCGCCAACCTACAAGGCGGACGCCTTAGAAGTTCAAAGGCGGCCGGCGAGGCGCCTGAAAAGAAGGACCGGGCCTTGCGGGTGGCCCGTGCGAGTGGGCGCCCGGAGGAGGCTGCCGGGCGGAGAAGAAGGCGGGCTGTGAGACAAGTGCCTATTGGCGAGGCGAGGACCTATCTTGAGGGCCTTGCCCGTGAGCTTATTGAGTCGAGCTTTTCCTCGCCCATCTCCGACCGGCGGTGTAATGAGACCGCAGTGATATCGCCCACCGGAGAAGTCATGCGGCCGAGAGACCGATTTTGACAAGGCCCAAGACGGTTGGGTCGAGGTCGATCCTCGGGAGGTGTGTATGAACTATGCCTGCATAATCGTAGGGGCGACCTCCTTCCCCGTCGTGGATACCTTGGCATCCTCTGCCTCACTCCTGACGGCGGAGGCTGTAACTCAGTGCAAGGAAGATGAAGACGTAGAGCTTCAAGCATTCCTTGCCGAGGTGAGAGCCGAAACTAAGGAGGCGGGGCCGAGCTCGGACGTCCCTTCCGGAGATCGGCAGCCGTTGGAGGAGCAGCAGCAGGTGGCGCAGCAGGAGGTTGGTGAGTCGGCAATGAGCACGAGTCGGTGGACCTAATGTAATAGGCGATTTGCCGGTCGATAGGACCCTGTGTTGTACGAACTTCTACTTTGAATAATAGACACAACTTCTTAAAATGCGTTTTGTCTTGTTTATTTCTAGCATTCCACATCTCAATACTGGACTCGATCATGAGCTCTTGACAAAGTGAAAGAAGTCCGAGGTGCGGTGGCCGAAGGATGAAGAGGTGATGTCTTGGAGGAGTCGATCTGCGAATGACCTGTGTTACGTCGACATGGATGTCGGCATCGCCACCGAACCGAAAAAGAAGTTGCATGAGGCCGATCACGAAGTGGTCCGCCTCCCGATCGAAATGAGGCGTTAAAGTTAAAGATTACACAACTCGAAGTCCAGGGGGCTGATTCATCTGCCGATGTGATTCAAGGACGATCGATGCAATGCGAGGCGGCTCGAGCCGACAGAGGAGCTGCCTCGGATCTCGGAAGAGCATCTGAGTACGAGAAGGTAATCCGCGGACTGGTGGAACTACCATATCTGAAGCCGACGATCGAGTTCGAGCTTGCTTTGGCGGAGGCATGGTGCCGAGGATGAGGAGGGCCAAATAGCAAGAAGTTTAAAGACCTGTCTCGACTCCATCACGAAGTACATGCGGATGTACGAGGTCGTTAAATAAGACGATGCCCCACTTCATGCGAGTCTACAGTGGGCGCCGCTGGTCCAATAATTGAAGAGCACGAGAGGAGGCGGCTCGCTGATCACGCCGAAGTGCTCCATCTAATGGGTCCAATTGAAAGGGGAGCATTTAGGGGGCAGCACTCGGCGGTCGAGGCGGCGTGCGAGGCGGCAGTCGGCGTGGAGGGCGGCGGTTGGGGCGGGCGTGGTCTGGCCCGCGTCGAGCTCACGGGTCGAGGTGTGACCTCGGGTATAGGAACGCCTCCCGGCCGGAACCCGCCCGTCGGCTCGAGTTGCACCCGAGGCGGCCGAGGTGGTCTTGTCCTCATTGATTGGGTGGAGGGCACCGAGTTCATTCCGGGTATTCATCGCCGACCCGGGGATTTTGTTCGAGACTACCTCGACTTGTGTGTCCCGTGAGGCGGAGCCCGGAAGCCCGAATGAGTTTGTATATAGCGTAGAACTTTGTATGTAGATATAAATGTATTTAGACTCGTTTCGAAGTGTACGTTTTTCCTCTTGAGAGGCACAAACATAGCTTAGGACTTCGTTTTGGTCGTAAATATATTTATACTATATACAGAAGTGTATATTTTCTCAAATAAAGGGGCATAATTTGATGAGATCCGATCTGGATGTCTTTTACATGTAGATTTTTAACTTAATGAGTAATCAGATGCGTGCATGTAGACTTTCAAATTAATGAGTAGTCCGTATGCGTTGCATTGAGGCGCTCAATTCAATGAGTAATCTACGAGTGCGCGCGCTAGTGAGTACCCTACTTAGTGGGTTTTTCATCTTCGTGAGGCGTCCCTCGTGAAGGTTTAAATCACGGTATATCGAATAGATGTTCGCATATGAATAAAATGAGGTGAAATGAAATACTCATTAGAAAATAAATATTTTATTCAACAAGTATATAACATCGCACTGCAAAAGCAAGTAAGGAGACTAACATGAGGTCGATCCAAATCGAAGCTATGTAAAGTACCTCTTAAATGAGAGATATGCCAGTTAGGGATAAGCGCACCGGATAAGTGAGATAGCTTGTAGCCCCTGCCGAGGTCCTCGTGAGCGCGGTATGGGCCTTCCATGTCGGATCGAACTTGTTAAGGCGTTCGGCTCATTGGCTTCATTATTTCGTGGACGAGGTCGCCTACTTACGGTCACGGAGGCTTTGACCCTTTTGTTGTAATCTGGTGTGACCCGGCCTCAGACTTAGCTTCGTTTATGAAGGCGAGTTAGCGTTCTCTTCGAGAGCATCAAGGTTGGCCCGCAGGTCGTCCTCGTTCCCATCCGGGTCAAAGTGAAGAGTCGCGTGGGCTTGGTGCGCCGATTTCACCGGTATGGCGACCTCGGTTCCATAGACCAAGTGAAAGGCGTTTTTCGTGCGAAGTCCGAGTGTCGCTACAGGACCAGAGGACTTGGGGAGGTTTTCAGCCCACTCGTCTTTAGCTCGGTCTAGCCTCTTCTTTAATCCTTTTATGATCGTGCGGTTCGTCACCCTGGTCGACCATTCGACTTGCGGGTGTGCGACCGAGGTGAGCGTTGATCGATCCGGAGCTCTTCGCACCCTCCTGAAATTTTGTCGAAGAATTGGGTGCCGTTGTCCGGGACTAGAATATGCGGTATGCGAGCGGCGGACTATATTCTTCCACACGAAGGTCTGAATCCTTTTGCTCGTGAGGTTCGAAAGTGGCTCGGCTTGACCCATTTGTGAAGTAGTCTATGTTCACGACTAAATATCGGAGCTGACACGGTACTTTCGGTCGAGCAGACCAACGATGTCGATCCCCACCGCATGAAAGGCCATGGATTACGCGGTCGCTCGGTCGGTGCAGGGTAGCTTTTTGACCGTGGAGTGAAGCTGGCACTTCGGACACTTTTTGACGAGCTCGGCCGAATCTTGAATAAGGGTGGGCCAATAATATCCCGACCTCAGCGTCTTCTTTGAAAGAGCCCGTGACCCGATGTGGCTTCCGCAAGATCCTCTGTGAATCTCATTAAGCACGTAGTCGGCTTCTTCTGGCCCAAGGCACCTCGGGAGGGTTGAAGGTAAGACTTTCGGTGAAAGCCCTCACATATGAGATACTACGGATTTCACCATCATCTTTTCGCCTCAAGCCGATCCACGAGGTAGTGCCAACTTACAGGTAGGCTTCGGGCGTCGTCGGTTTGGCTCGGCCTCACCGTGATAACGCCGGCGTGGGCGCCTCAATCTTACGGAATGAACTTCCTCCACTGGCGGATTTGCCGATGACGAAGCCAACTTACTAAGGATGTCAGCTCGGCTGTTTTCCCCTCGTGGGATTTGATGAATACTGAAGTACCTGAATGAGGTCAGCATCTCTTTTGCCTTCTCAAGGTATTGCTTCATTCGATCCTCCTTGGCCTCGTATGTGCCTAAGACCTGGTTTACCACGACCTGGGAATCTCCAAATATCTGGACTTTGTCCACTTTCAATTCCTTTGCAAGGCGGAGTCCTGAGATCAGTGCTTCGTACTCCACTTCGTTGTTGGTGGTCGGGAAGGTAAACCGGAGGCGTCGTCGCTTCTTGCTTGTGCGGGCCGAGGAGGAGGATGCTCATTCACGCTGCCGTCTTGCATGAAGCTCAGCCCACGTACATCTCGCCGGCAACCATCGGGCGATGTAAGGGGCGAGTTCCTCCATTTGTGAGGCGGTGGTGACCTCGGCTGGTAGAGACGACCTCGGTGAATCGACCTCCACCAGAAATCAGCGAGCTTGCCCTTTATGGCCGGCCCGGGGAGTCGAGATGTCGTGCTCGCCGAGCTCGATGCCACTGGCTATACGTCGAGATGACTCCGGTTTTGATAAGACTTGTCTTAAAGGTAAGTCCGTTAGTACCTGGACGGAATGAGCTTGAAAGTAGGGCCGGAGGCGTCGCTTGGCGTTCACCAGGGCCAGAGCTACCTTCTCGAGGTTGGTGTACCTCGTCTCCGGTCCTTTGAGAGCCCGGCTGATGAAGTAGATGGGGAGTTGCCGTCCCATCTCATCTCGCACCAAGATGCAAGACGATTGCCTCGTCCGAGGCGGCGGATCTAGCGATAGGGTTTCACCTTGCTTTGGGCGGATAGGGTTGGCGGTCGGCGAGATATTCCTTCACCGTCGAAGGCGACGACCTGTGTTCTTCCCGCCAGTGAAATCTGAGCTCTCCTCAAGATCATGAAGAAGGGAAGCTACTTCGGCAGCTCGAGATAAGAATCTGCTTGAGGCGGCTAGCATCCGGTGAGTTTGTGTATTTCACGGATGGTTCTTGGGACCGCATGTCAAGCACTATCTTCACCTTGGTAGGATTGGCTTTCGGGCCTTCTTGAAACCCAACATCCTGTGAATTTACTGTCTTCTAGCGAATGTGCACTACGGGATTAAGCTTGAGGTTGGCCGACCTAAGGAGGTGGAGGATAGTTTCGAGTCGACGGTAGCAGCTCTCGACTTTTGCTTTTGACTACTATATTGTCGGCGAGACCTCAGCGATTTCCCTATGTGATCTTTGAAGATCGCGTCCACCATCCTTTGGTAGGTAGCTCCAGCGTTTTCGGACCGAAAGGCATCTTCCAAGATGCAAAGACACGAAGTCGGTGATGAGCGCTGCTTTGGGGCATCTTCCGGGCTCATCGGGACTTGGTGGTATCCGCAGTATAAATCCAAGCGAAGATCTCATGTCCCACCAATGCCTCCACCTTCTTGTCGATGTCGGGGAGGGGTACTTGATCCTTTAGGCGGTGTTTGTTGAGGTCGGTATAGTCGACACACATCGCCATCCTCTCGGCTTTGAACCACAAATTGGATTAGCCATACGGGTTGGGTATTTGACCTCGTCTGATTTTAGCCTCACGAGTTGGGTTACCTCGTCTCTTATGACCAGGCTGCGCTCGGCGGCAAAACATCTCTTCTTCACGAACTGGTTTAGTGGCGGGATCGATGTTGAGGCGATGAGTTATGAGCTCGGCGAGACCCCGTCATGTCGATGGAGACCATGCAAATACATCTCTATATTCCCTTAGAAGTTCGCATGACTGTTGGCGAATATTGGTGAACACCGACCTTGACAACTTTGGAAGGTCGTGATCAGATATGGTGAAGATTCTCGGTCGGTCGTCCAGGTGGCAACTTGAGGGTTACAGAATGCTAGGCACGAGTGAGGCCGCGTCACAGGTTGAGACTCGTAGGCATTCTTTAGGCGCCGTTTGGTCACTTTGAATGTTAACACTCCCACCGGGTGGGTATCTTAATGGTGAGGTGGTACACGGAGCGACGGCCTCTGGTTGAGTACACCAATCTCTTCCTAGGATAATGTTGTATGGAGAGGGAGCTCGGACTAAGAAAAATTGAATGGCCTTGTAACCGACACAGGAGCACGTCCCACTGATGCTTAGGAAGGGTAATGACGCCTGGGTTGAACCGCCTCTGAGTAAAGCTCATTGGCGGGAAGGTGCGGGATGTACTAATTCCTCCAACATCAAGTTTATCCAGGCAGCTCGGAATATGATGCTAACGGAGCTCCGATGTCGATGTAGACCCGATGTACGTTCTTGTTGCCCACCACGGCTTGTATAGTAATGGCGTCTGGTGAGGCATAATCTTGGTACTTGGGTCGTCTTTGAGAACTACGATGTTCTCTCCATTCGGAGTCGCTTGTTTTCGGCTCCTCGGGTCGACCTCAAAACCTCATTTCTAAGTGACGACCTCGTCGTATCAACGGGCGATCCGGTTATAGCATAGACCGCTCCATTGCATTGGGACCTTCGCCCTCGTCATCTTCGTGTCGGGCTGCCACGAGGTCGGTCCGCAGTTGTTACCACCTCCATTTTTCCTCTGCGCTTTTTATTACTCGCCCAGTCACCGATGTACTTCTTCAATGCTCCTTCTTTCACGAGCTCGTCAATGTGTGAGCTCAAGATCTTGCGATCTTACGTATCGTGACCGTGCCACGGTGGTAGTCACAATACTTTCTGTTGACTTTTTTTCGATCCTCCTTTCATAGAGGAGGTTTTGAAACTCGGTGTGAAGCTCAAATATTTCCGCCTGGATTTGAGCAGAGGACGCCGCTATTGCGAGGTTTGGCCGAGGTCCCGGCCTTGATTCTCATGGGCCACTTTTGATTCTTTTCAATGCACTTCGTTCGGCAGCCTCGGCCTCGATCCTTTGGCTTCCTTCTTTCATCCACTGCTCATCCTAGATCTCTCTTCTTCGGTCCGACTCGTCCCTTTGACAAAGTTGTCAACCAAGGTCCAAAGCGACTAGTCGTCTTGACTGCTCACGGGTGATCTCTTTATTCGAGCATCGGGTGGATCCGTTCTTGAATGCGTTGATGATGTAGAGATCGTTACTCTCATCTATTTTAAGGGATTCCATGATGAATCTTGAGGCGAAATTCGACATCGTCTCGTCCGTCCTTAGCGGATTGTAAGCGATCGGATGAAGGTTGTTGAGGCGGCATCTTTTGGTAAAACGCCAATGATTGAGGCGATCCATGAGGTCTTTGAAGCAATGGATGCTGTTTACGGCGAGCGAGGTGAACCAACGTCGGCGTTGGAGATCGACACCTCGGGAAGACCTTACACATGTGGAAATATTCCATCCCTTAGTTTGCCGTGTTAGTGGTATAGGCAAATAGGAAGTCGGGGATCTCCAAGGCCATCGTATGCAGCGATATTTGGAGCACGGTATCGCTGGCGGTGGGTATATCCGAATCTCCTCGAGAAAGGAGAGATAATCCGTCCGCGCTTGTCCGAATCAGGAGCTCGTTGCCATCTCTCTCCGGAGGAGTAGGAGATCGATAGCGGCGTCTGTCGTCTCTCTGAGGGGGAGTTCGACTTCGCCTTTCCTCTCTTCTTTCCCGCCCAATCATATGGCCATCACGCCGAGGTGGAGAACGGCTCCGCGGATGGTATGAGGGCGAATGAACTTCGGGTATTATGGCGGTCATTGTGCCGCGGTGAACGTTGATTGTTTCGAAGAGGTGAACGACCTCGGTTGCCTGTAATCATCAATTCGGGCACTCTTGAGGGGCCCGCTCCGTTTGTCCTCTGGTTGAGGAAACTCTGGAATTGATTGAGGTTGGGATTGAGGAATTCGGACACTGCTCGACCGAGGACCTCGTGGGAGCGGTGAACCTCCTGCTTCATCGATCGAGGTCGGCATCTTTCTCCGTTGGGCGACCATCCCGAGGGTGTATGGAAGCATTCTCCATGTAGCCCTCGGTGTATTATCACGGTGGCATCCGCGATCCCCTTTCCTCGGTGTTGTGTGACCACCTGATCGTCCTCTGCACGGTTGTTACCAACATCGCAGTACTTGCGTTTGCACGTGTCATTGCCATTAAATTGTAGAAAACACAGCTTTTGTTGAAAAGAAAAGAGAGTTTCCCACAGACGGCGCCAATGATAAATCTGTGTACGTTAGTATGCGAGATTTAGAGAAAGCAGTAAAGAACACAGGAGTTTTTACGTGGTTCGATCAAGAATTAGATCTACGTCCACGGAGGTGATGATCCTCAAGATGTTCACTATAATTGTATTACAATGAGTATCTCGAGGAGCTCTAGTATTCATGAATTTGCTAACCCTTTACCTTCAATCTAATTCCTATTTATACATAAACGTAGATCTTGTAACGAATCCTCGAATGGCGGAATCACGATCATACATGAATCGACCATGATCTTCACCATAATTGTCCATGATTTCCACGTTACCCGTCATCTTAGCCCTTGACTCCGTCTTTAATTAGGGTTTGGAGGTCAGATTTCGGCGAACTGCGTGTAGGGCGACGATTAGGTCGAGCCCACTCGTTTGGGCTTGCTAGTGGGCACGAGAGGTTGGGCCATATCCTATCAGCTGCAGCCGTGTCCTTATTCATACATTCATGCTTCCCCAAAAAGGTCGGCTACAACATGTAACTCGACAAAATGAATGAGGATGAAGTTGATTTTACATTACGAATTTACTATCGATTCTTCCGAGTCCGGGTTGGGTAAACAGAGCGAGTCAACATCTTTCAAAGTCGACATCTTGACAAGGTTTTCCCAGCACTATGAACACCAAAGATTTGCACTCGTTGCTTTGCATCAGGTAGTCCGATATATACACGACGGTTAATACATCCAGCGTGAACAAATTCTAAATCTAGTTCATCTGGCCTATGTGCTGCTGCACCTTGTGCTTTGCTCCTGAGATAGAAATTACTAAACAAGGGGTGAAGGATAAATAGTGACACAAAATTAGCAAATGCAACTCGGTTGTCACCTTAAGAGAACTCTAACTATAAGTTATAACAAGCGGTTGAATAGAAAACAAACTTTAGGGATGTCCGAGCACCAACTAATAGAACAATTCAACACTAAATACAAAATAGACCAACATTATTTCTCCGTCAATTGAAGCGGTGTCCAACAAATTGATTAGCATATTACCTCTGCGGCAAGAAGGGATTTCGGGAGCTCGTCTTGAGAAGATCTTGCACATACAAATACAAATATTGAAGCTTGGATCGGGCGTACCATAACATAAATGTGCGATAACACGTAAATGAAGAAGCACTCACCGATGGGCTTCCCATTGAGAAAAACACCTTTGCCATGAATTGCGGTGAAAAGCTACGTTTGAAACCAAGATTTATTATCTATTGCTCAAAGCAAATTGCGCAAGAAAGTAAATTAGGCTTTTAATTTGACATGAAACACAGTGAAGTTTAAAGACAAAAATAAACATAAAAATACATAAATGTTCCTTTGGCTAATCATATGTACATTCATCAATTAATTTAATTTTATAAAGATATGATTCATTAGAGATAGACAAGAAAATGAAAACATTTGAGCAAAACAAAGGAGCTACATGCATAAATTAAATTGTTTGAGCTATATATTTCGTTAAAATTCGAGACTCATAAATCGATTAAGTGGACTTTATCTTGGACATGAGAAAGCAAATGTATCATAAAATAAATCCTTTTATAATACTTCAAAGTTACCTCATTCATAATTGGATTATAGACAACACCGATCGTTGCAACTCGTCCAATTGTCGATCAATAGATACACACACAAATGGATACATGCAACACATCGATTTACAACTTATGAGCTCGGTATGTAAACAAAAACTTTTTAAAAATAACTAAAATCGAGTAAGATAGTAAGATACTAACCAGTGAGCGATCCACGGGATCAACAATCCAAGTTGGTTCATCCGTCGACTCTACAATGCCACCAAAGCGGCGGTTTGTTCGCCGATGAACTAAGCCGACGCCGCCGCCCTCGACAACGTCTGTGAAACTAAACAACCTTCCTCTGCCAAATCTGTTGAAATCATCTGATTCATGCAGCGGGCGACAACCCTACCGATTACGGGCGATAGTCATCGACCTCAGAGCGGACTCCGCGGTGGAGTCAAAATCAAGGTTCACAATCTCGTGTTATCGACGAGGAATCCAATCTCAAGAGCCTTTACGAGGTGCGAGGATCTCTATACTAAGGCTTTGGATAAGCTCCCGATCACGCCGGAGTATCTGAAAAAGCACGATTCTGAAAAGCTCATAGCGGCGGTCTGAGTTGTTGGCGGCGGTGCTAGAGGTCGTGCCCTGTTGGAGGCATATCTTTGGGTTGAGCGGGAGAATGAAGATCTGGGGTTTTGGTGGCGCCATTATTGTTATTGAGAATGGTAGAGAGCGACAACCTAGGACTGTAAATGGCTGAGTAGTAGAGAGAGAACAGTGAGGTTGAGGTCGAAGGCAACCTAGGTCATAATCTCTTCGTATTTAGTCAAAATATCGGCACCAGTTTTGTAATGAGATAAAGTAATACCAGTTTCGGACTAAGCTAATACTATTAGAATAGGGTTTTGTTCAACAAGCGCAGACAAGAGCAATGAGGAAGAGCGAAGAGCTCAAGCTCACCTTCTATGGACGACGATTAAGAGCCTCCAGCGGGGAAGAGGAATGGCGAATGAGGACCTCGGCCAGCTATGGGAGGCGTGAGATCCAGTGCGCCGTGAGATAGCTCGGCGCCAGTTAGCGGCCGGATCGGAGAATGCCACCGAATTGGGAACAGTGGACTGAATGAATTGACGAGAGAGAGAGAGAGATGGAGCAGCTCGGTCAGCGGTGGGGAGGAGAGAAATGAAATTGAAAGCCTAATTCTAGAATGAAGCCCACGGTTTGTAATTTTTAAATTTATGCACATAGATTCTCTTCACTGCTAGCGGCGGCGAAGAATGAATGAGGAGTCTTGACGGATATGGAGAGAGGGAAAATGTGAGCAGCGGTGGTGGCGGTGGCGGTGGTGGCTCGACAGCGAGACCACCGTCGATGGAACAACGATGGCGGCAAGGAGGGTAAGTCGCACAGTTGGAAGATTGAGTGATGGTTCGAAAATAACTAAGTCCAAATAGCTTAGTGCTTTGCAATGTAAATAGCTTCAAACTTATACATATAAAATAAATAACGTCCAACATAATAGATATTTAGATGTTGGTGAAAATGGTTAAGTTATTTCTTACTAACTCACGGTCGTGAGTTCGATTGTTGAGGATTGATTTTTTTTTTTTTTTAAATTTATGCACATAGACTACGCTTTTTAAGCGTAGTTAATAGTTCATATAGACTACGCATTTAAGTATAGCGTAGTCTATATTTCAAAAAATTCGTACATAATAAAAAAGCGTAGTTTATACCTATAGACTACGCTTTTTACGAAAAATCGTAGTCTATAAGGTGTAGAGAAAAGTGATATTTGTAGTAGTGGTACTGCAAACAAGGAGAATAATGAACAAGAAGGGATGTCGAGCATTCCTTGTTTATCTAAATAGAGAAGAAAAAAAGCGGAAATAAAGGTCGAGGATGTGGAAATTGTTCGAGAATTTCCAGACGTTTTTCCCGACAACTTACAAAGATTGCCCCCTGACAGGCAGCTAGAGTTTCACTATCAACCTAGAACCATGATTAGCCCGTGTCAAAAGCACTTTTATCGAATGGCTTCAAGGAAATTGGAAGGACAAAGATTCAAATTTAAGAGCTGTAGGATTTAAGTTTTATCAGACCTAGTGTATCACCTTAGGAAACACCCAGCTTGTTGTAAGGAAGAAAGATGGTTCATTTAGAATGTGCATAAATGTCACATCCCCTAAATCCTAAGTAGGATTTAGAAGGGATTGTAACTCTAAACAGTATAATTAAGCAGGAATTCTCCTTAACAAAAGCCGTAATTCATATGACAAGCATGTTCTTGGACTTTAGTACATAACTTAAGTTCTTGCAATGGAAAACATGTGATATGTACATATGATGATGTACTATCAAGGTATAAACTTTTCACACAATATTCCTATTGCTCAACACCGCCCATCCATCATCTCGCTCAACCCGCACATTTAAAACAACATGCGTGGTGAGTACAAGAATGCACTCGGTGATTCATGCCAAAATATTTGATAATATTCGAATTCTGTTGCCAATGTCGAGTAAGTCATGGGTTTTAGTTAAAAGGCCTTGGCTTACTAAAATCATTTCGATTCAAAAGTAGCTTGCCAAGCATTTTCTTGGTGTGTATGGTCCATATCTCATAGTCACAATACATAATAATAATAAATAATAAGCGCCGAGAGAGGCCTCCCATCTACGACGCCGTGACCGCCGTAATCCCGTCATAAAGACACAACACTCTGCAAGCATATGTTAACACACAGTATAGTTCGAACCTTCACGCCAATCCTAGCTGTGCATTTATCATCCGCACAGACCCGACATTAAAAGGTTGGGCGCGACCAAATGACATAACTTGTCATAATAAAGTTCCAACTATCTCCACAATTTCTACCCGGCAAATGATAGATCCATACACAAACGAAATATTTTTGGCGGTGTAATGCAAGAAACATTTGATAACAAGTAGAATAAGTATCAGAATAAACTCATTTGGAATAACATTAAAGTCACATTTAGTGGGGTAAGAAAGGCCCACATTTTGAAGATAAAAGCCCACATTAGCGAGGTAAGAAAAGGAGCCCACCGGACTATGGTTCGCCCTAACTTGAGTTCTTAAGTTTGATTTCTCGTCAACACACAGGTCGTTAGGTCCGCCCACACCTTTACGTAAAAGCGATGTTTTGAGTACATCGCTCTGCTTCGAGACTCTCGAAGTCTAGAATAGACTTGATATTCTACATCGATATAAGCCGAATTCCTTAACGAATTCAATACGCTTTTCAATTACGTATTTCAATTGAACCGCTCTCGTTCTTCGAGACACGCTCAATTGTATCGCTTTAACCTTCCGGTTTAAACGCTCAACGATTTATACGTTTCTCGACATACTAATTTTAATAGTAATTTCTTACTAATTATGTTATAAATCGATTTCCAATCGATTCCTTTTAAATAAAGTCATATTTCTCGATTTGTCACGTAAATCGATGAACTTTATTAATATTTTTCTTAAACATTAATCCATTTATCCATAATCCTTATTGTTCAATTATAACGCTTATTAAATAAAACGCTTCGTTATAACATAGTGATCCATGTTTATAAAATTTTATAATTCCCAATATGTCTAAAATAATATTTAGACATATAATATATTATCACTCCTAATTAAAAAGGATTTAAAATCCTTATAGTTCTTTTAATGCTCTCGAAAATTCTTAAAATTACCAAATGATTTCCAAGAATTTTTGTAAATTCATATAGTGTATTATTATACACTTATGGTCTTTAATATGTATTAATATCATCCATGTATCAATCGATCATCACCATATACACATAAGGCATATTTCACCTAGGGGAGTTCCAACACTTAGTCAAATTTCAAGTATTTAATTTTCAGCAAAACAGCTTAAAACAACTCAAGTGTCATACTTTGACGATTTATAACTCTCGACTCAAAATACGTATGACCGTACAAAGATACATTCTGGAAACCTCTAAACATGTACTATAAGTTCTAATAAGGAAGTCGACCCAAAAGAGTCGTGGTTCTGGAGATATAGGCTCTCAAAGTGGGCAACTCGAACTGACTTCTTCTATACTTAGAAAGATTTTCAGATTTCCAGATTTAGCTTAACGACGAGGATTTTGCGAGGCTCAGTAACTTTGACTCAGAATACCAAAATGACTGAAAGATACCATTTTAGAAACCTTGTAATAAGAACTACATGTTTCATGAAGACCGTACTGGAAGATACTTGATGCATCGAGAAATACGAAGTTCAAAGTTGACTAGTTGGAAAGGACAACATTCAAGTAGGTGACTTTGGGTCAGTGAACAGTATACTTATAAGGCTTGATTTGGGATCAAACTTTCCAGATCACAACTAGACATGGTAAGGAACATTTCTTATGAAGAAACAAAAGTCAAAATCGGATTACAAACGGCTCGAATATCTCACGCAAAAGTCGTACACGGACAGTCATTTAGCATAGAATTTTACTAAGGCAGTTTCTCCAAAAAGCTTACTGTAATGCGTCAACTTTAAAAATTCACCGTGAGTTCATTATAAGGAATCTAGGAATGCAACCAATCATATTGAAAAGCCACTTAAGTCTAGTTTAACCAAGAAAAAGCCTTACTCAATGATTCAAAATAGATTGGGAGATAAAAATATTTTACTACAAGCTATCACTACAGTGACAGTTTTGTGCAGTTTGTTTGAAAAATCTTGAATAAATAGTAAACAGTTTTAGAAAATTCTGAAAATTTACATAGATCTTCTAGACATGCTAATTTATGTTTATGCCAATGTTTAGAGTTTTACCATTAGCCAAACTCGAAATGAAAGCCACGGACCGTGGGTGATGAACACCGAAATTTTACAGATTTGTGCAGTGTTTTTGAAAAATAGAATTAAAATAGAAAATCAAGTTTTATTGACTTGACATTTTACAGAGACGTAATAGACATGTTTAATTTCAACATAGTAAAATTTCACATTCATTGGACCACTGTAACTTAGTCAAATAATTTTATGAAGTTACTGTTTTCGTAACATACTTCCAGTTTTCAGTTTTAAGCTTATTCTTTATGTATGCATTTCATATAACCACGAAAATGGTGAATCTATCACCCCAAATCACCACCAAGATCATCAATCTAACCATGCAAGTATGATTTAATCATGTCTAAGAGTCATAGGAGATAGTTATACCTTAGTCACAAATTTGAAGATGAATGAGAGAGATGGAGCTTGAGCTCTCTTCCATGGTGGAAATGGTGTAGGAGAAGAAGAAGAGAGGAAAGGAGAGGAGAGGTCTGAAAATTTTGGGGAGAGAGGAGAAAATGTATTATGAGTGAAATGAAGTGTATGGGAAGAGTTTCTCCATGTATATCTCTCTCTCTCTTAGGCTTACACACACACACAATAGGAATCATGGTTGAGTGTGTAGAGTGTGTGATGATTAGTGTAGAGTAGAAAGGCTTTCCATGACGGGTGTTAAAGAGGTGATAAGCATGCCTTGTCCATTCATGATGGCCTAAGGTTTAGGGGTCCAAATAGGTAGGATTTATTTTCTTTTGTACATTAATGCAATATATATATCATACATGATCATAGGTATAAAATCAAGTCATAAAAATAATTAAATCACCTCTAGGCATATATTCGAAATTTTCGAGAATAATAGAGAAAATAGGATAAAAATTATAATTCACACCTATTATTGATACTCATGTCAATCTCGATCAAAACATACTCATATATATCATAATATATGATTTAGATACCATAGATAATTAAATGGTATCATTTCATGTGTTAAACCATAGTTTATATAATTTGGTTTTCAAAATCCATTTCAAAATTATCGAATTTAAACGCTCAAAATTCAATTTAATATTTATTAATACTGTAATTATATAAAATAATAATAGGAAATTAAATATAATAATTTCCAGTATTAAACTCATTTTTCAAAACGCCTCAGACGCCGACGCTCAAAACGCCTCAAAATGTTCAAAATCGACTCATCTCAAAATGGTCGTAGTAAGTTCGCACTACTTAATAAATATATTCCATTTAATATAGGAATTAAGATGGAAATTAATTCCAAGCTTTCTCGCTCAGAAATTCCATAAAATACTAACGTGCGATACGCTGCTCGACGTTAAAATATATCACTAATCATTTACGTAATAATTCAATTCCTTAATTCACAATCCTTAGTGAATATAAAAAGGAATTGTTATAATAATACTGAATCAAAATCACACTATTCGATGTCGTAAAATAATATACGGCAAAACCCTAATTCACGGGTTTAAATTACCGTAATCATATCGCTCGTTTCTTTGGAATATTACATTCCACCCCTTAAGAAAAAATTTCATCCCGAAATTTGTATACCTCATAAAGTATGGGCTATCTTTGTATCTTAACATCTTATCTTCCACGTGTTTTCCTTTTCGTCCATGGTTCTTCCATCGATTTTCATTAAAACCCAAACTTGATTCCTTAATCG
>JAODLM010000159.1:0-100657 GCA_036937905.1 Salvia rosmarinus
TGCCTAATTGAATATAAATCAAAGCTAGAGTGAAAATATATGAAAAACTAGAGAAAACTGATGAAAATTGTGCTGGAAAAAGTTGGAGGGGCGAGAGGCAAGCTTTGGAGTATATATAAGCGCGGTGAAACCTAATTTTAGCCCGTACCTCGCGCCATGACCGAGCTCGTCGTCGTGAGCTTACGGGTGAAACGTTTCTTGGTGAGCTGTGACCGGGTTCGTGCTGGTTTCGTTCTTTGTGCTTGGTGAGCTCGTGATCGCTAGATCGGTCGCTAGAAATCGGTGAAGCTTTCGAGAGACTCTGCATGGGCGCGGGCTAGCGGTCGCTTAGCTTTGCCTCATGGCCGGGCTAGCGGTCGCTAGGTCGGTCATGACCCATCGAGAATGTTTTCGCCTTACCTCGCGGCCGACTAGCGACCGCGGTGATGACCGCTAACCCTGTTTTGTCGAAGTCTTTGGCTGGTTCTTGTTTCGTGCTGTGATTATCATCTTATAAGCTTACAAAACACCATAGAGGAACCCAGAGGGTATCTTCCAAAATAGCTAAAAGTATTAAGATCGACTATATAAGCGGCACTAAATAGATCTAAATTCATCTTAAAATATCAACAATAAGCGAGTAAAAGCGCGTTTATCGGCCACTATCTGAAAAGAATGCCGAGAATGCGCGGGAGGAATGGAATGCCGAATCGGCCGGGGCCATGCCCAACAACTTAGGGCCCATACAATATCAGACCCGCGTGCACTGACAACAACGTGCGGCCGTGGTGATAACAACAACGGTAAACAACGACAACCACCTCGTCGACCGGTGACCCGACCTGGCTAGAGCTTATGCTCTGCCGAAGGCTGAGCAGACAAAACCGGAAAACACAGGAGGTATGGGAAAACTTCTCAACATACCTATAATACTTTTGTTCGATCACTGGTGCATCACATTCTTTATCATAAAGCATGTGTGAATCGCTAGAACTCAAATCAGAACAAGCAAACCGGGAAATGAGAATCTCTTCGCCCGTAGGAGGAATTATGTTTGTCACACATGTTTGCTCAAACTTAGAGTTGAACTAGGATCACTAAGGTTCTAGCAAACAACTTGAACATAATACCTATGGGGCGTAGATATAATTCTAGGAATGGATTGGTTGGCGAAAACTATTCCCACACGTGTGAGGAGAGGAAGATTTCATTCAATTTCACGGCAAAGAAGTTACGAGTTTTCACGGAATCAACATGGGAAGAAGGTACACCATTATATCGGCACCTTTCTGAGCGAGGAGAATGATGAATAAGAAAGGATGTCGGTATTTCTTGTCTACCTAAGCGGAGAATAGAAAGATGAAATAAAGTTGAGGATGTGGAAATTGTTAGGAATTTGAGACATTTTCACGATAATTTACAGGGATTACCCCTTGATAGGCAACTAGAGTTCACTATCGAGCGGATCGAGATCAGCCCATGTCGGCGCCGTGTCGAATGGATCGAAGGCTGGAAGAACTAAAATTGAAATTCAAATTCTTTGGACCTAGGTTTATCGGTCTAGTATATCGCATTGGGAAGCACACTGTCTTGTTTGTAAAAAAATATGGCTCTTTGAGAATGTGCATAGATTATCGAGCTGAATAATGACATAATAACAAATATCCACTACAAAATACGGCGAATAGCGGCGGAAAATTCCATCGCGAGCATGTCGGATCCGTCGTTAAAATCGTTTAGCGACGGATCGGCGATCGGCGATGTTGTCGTTGATCCGTTGGTTGGAAACCCCTAACGACAAATTTGTAGGAAATATGATTTTAACCCTCTCCCGAGGATCTATCTTGGATGTTTAATTCACCATACATTGATTATATACCTAGCATGCACCTATAATTAATTGCAACATAGGTGTTTTCTACGTGTTTACTTGCGAATTTGTCGGAAAGAATGGATCGAGACTAGGTGCTTTGATCTTACGGAATGTGTCCCGTTGCCTAAATCGATGCCAGGTGAAGACACATCTATGGAGAATGCTATAAATTACGCTTCTTCCTTCCAATGAAGTTTTGAATCTCCACTATATGAATAGTAATTTCAAAATTTCACACCTAGGATTATATGATTTTCTCTCACCTTATATTTATAATGTAATCTAAATCCTATCAAGATAGAATTTATGCATATCTAATAAATATAATAATATCATAAGATAGTGTAACAGCCCGTCGATCTAAAAAATGCGGATTAGCGGAATTGCTACTATTAACGAGGATTAAGAACATGATGACCAACATCCTTTCAAAACTTTAAACTATTTATAGAATAACACAGCGGGTTTCATAAAACTAGACCAACGGATCATTAACAAAGGGTTCGGTGATGCGAGGTAACATAAAAATATCGAATATAAAATAAAGTGTTTTGAGCAGTGAGGCATGTGAATGTATATACGATATACATTCAAGGTAAACTATTAGCGACAAAACTCAGGCATTGCTCAACACTTGTCCATCCATCATTTCTACCTGCACATTTAAAACAAACATGCGGGGCTAAGTACAAGATTGCATAGTGGACTCATGCGAAATCATTTTATTTAATTACGCCCCGTTAGTATAACACGAGGGTTTTAGTAGAAATAACTCGTGAATACCAAAATACTTTTATCACTTTTCAAAAGATCGCTGCTTGGGCATTTTTACGGTATGTGATCATTATCATCGTATTACTTTCTCATAACTACATTAAATGCTGGTAGAAGTGAGCCTCCTTCTCTGAATATTTGCTTGAAACCCGAAGATGTTGCTAACGGCTCCACGATCGCCTATGGTGTACTGCGTTAATCCGGGCTAAAATTTCGCATCTAACACGGGATCCGATATCGATTTTCTATAAAGTTGGGAGCTACCCGACAACTGAAATTTCCATGGTTATTAACCGTCTCGCTGATAGGATCCATACATAAAACATAAATACTTTGGGCATGTAATTGAATAACGATTCATAATTATTTCTCAATGAAAGCTTTTGTAAATAAATACTTTTCGAAGAAAGCATCGTAAATAAAAGGGTTTTCGGTAAAGCCGCCTTGTATCTGAAGGTTGTTATCTCTGGTCTCGCTTTTCTATGTCATTTGCTTGATCCGTATCGCATAACGTAAGAATCATTTTAGTATTTTGGTTACGTTCGATGAGGCGAACATAGTCTATAACTTTCTATGCATCAAATAATGCTAACTTGGGACTTATTTTGATGTTTCCTAATCGATTGATCTCGACTATGAATTTTCTTAATTTATAAGGGATATTCATCGTTTTAGTACATAATGTATGTTTTAATGTATACGTTAGCGTAAGTTACATTCTTACTAAGCGTACTACGTCACATAGATCGCGTATTATTGAATTACGTGCGATTTGACCTTGGTCGGCGATTTTGGTAAACTATTTTGACCAAGTCGACAAAAAGTCGACATTTTGACTTTAGTCGACTCAAAGTCGACATTTTGACTTTTCAATTTCTTATGCATTTTGATTTTAATGCACAATTCTTGTTCGAAAATTCTATAAAATCATACTATGTCTAAAACATTATTTTAGATCATATTATGTAATTACTTTAGTCAAATAAAATCATATACCTTAGAATTATCTTATATGGTTTTGGGTTTCATATTTCACTAAGTAAACAATTTTAAAAATTCTAATAAATTCACATAACAACAATCATCCTTAACTATGCTTACTATGACATAATTGTTATTTATTATGAACTATTGAATATAATTTGAAACTTTGACTTAGGTCCATTAATTTTATAAATTTCAATAAATTCCTACGACCATATATTATGAATCTACATCGTCGATATGACATGATAACACTTAAATATGGTTTATATCTCAACCTACTATCATATATTATAATTTTAGAAAATCTTGAACTTAGGTACTAAAGTTCTCCAAAATTCTATATAAATTCATATAAACATTTAATACCTAGATTATTATTCCATGCTCAAATTAACAATTAAAATCAAAATCATCAACATATGACCTTCCTATATTTTAGGTCCAAATTTTAAATTTAATAGCATGCTTAATTTTATGATATAATCATACTATATGTAATAACATCATATAAACATAATATCTAAACATATTAGCATAAGTTATGTAATTTTCGAAAATCACATGAACAAACTAAACATAACATAAATTCTAGCGTATATACAAAGCATGAAATCTAACCTCTTAATCGGATTAGAATCGATCGTGACGTTTATTTGTTCTATGCTCGGGTTTGAAAGGATTGGAGAACACTCTCTTTTCTCTCTATTATTTTGAAATTTTAGTGTTTGATGAAGAAATGAAGGCCTTCAACTTTGGGTATTTATAGACTTAGGTTAATTATTTAATTATTATTATATGAAAATATCTAAGGTCCAACTTGTTGCAACCTTATCACTAACCTTATCAAAACCTTATCTTATCTGACTCATCCAACTTCTACTTTATCCTTTTAATTAGATACATTGAACCTCTCTTGAATTAATTAAATTATCCCATTGTATTTAATGTTGTGTGTGTGTAGTCCATAACTATAGGTTTAGGGTGATTTTATTTCTTTCTTATATTATATTATAATTTAATTAATTAATTATAGCATAATTATCAAGAATTAAATGAATTATTACATTTGTACATTCATAGTGAAATTCTCGCCAACCTTAGTGTATTAGGATAGGATTTTATTTTATTTTCCTATCATATATTATATCATATTATTATCATATAAAGTAGCTTTTGAAAAGTCAAAAATTTCAACTATCTGAGTGTCCATATTATATAGTATGAAAATGAATAAATTCGACCTTATTCTCCAAGTTTTAGCCCCCTATTCAATGAACCTTGGATTACTTGTTCCACTTGATAACTATGTCCATTATACACCTAATATAGGATAAGATCAACTCATAGCTTGTCCTTAATTATAGGATAATGTTTATCACATAAATCGTACTTAAAGACCACAAAATTTTACGCCACTTTAGGACACAAGTGCACCCACTTGTGCAAGTTGTAATACACCTCATTTTTCCTTAATGACATCATAATAATATAATAATTATAATATATCATTAATTAAATAAGAATAAAAATTAATTTGTGCTTAGAAAACCACAATTTTAGATTTTCACTAAGGTATTCCCAAATATTTTATTTCTTTGTATAAAATAGCTATTACATACTTATGTGACATATTATATGTCTTAGATAATAATTTAATCATGAAAAATATTTAAAATAATTTAGATTCACAAAATCTAATTTTGGGAAATTAGGGTTCGAAACCCTAATTATTGAGACTTTAAATTCTATAATTCTCTAGCATTATTTTGATGATAAATAATGCTCTTATATCATAAAATAATCATAGGATTTTGAATTTTATAATTCTATGATCGTTTAGTGAGTTATCGACTAAATCTAAAAAGCTGCCGTTTGAAAGCGTCTCAAAATTCTCATAGGCGAATTATCTATAACGTTCAAAATAAAGTTTGTTACAACTTTATTTATTCCTATAATAATAGGAATTTGAAATTAAACTTGATTGCTTAATAATCTTGTAAGCGTATTGTCGGTTTATTCGACATTAGAAAATACATTGAAGGAATATTGAAAGTTATAATCCTTTATTCACTAAGCATCGATGAATCTTACGAAATTATCCAATTATGCTTGGTCAAAGTCGAGAGTTGACTAATTAAGATTTAATTATTGAATTAATAATACTAATTACGGAATTTATTATAAGTAATCTGTATTAAAATTACGGGATATTACAGATAGAGAGGATCAAGTAGAGTCCCAGAGGGACTCTATAAGGAAGGATTAATTTCTCTAAACTCCAGGCTGGATGGGCGGCCAGGATCAAATCTGAGGAATAAAGATGGGCCTCAAATAAATTAATTATCTTATGTTCGACCCGAACATAAATTAATTCATAAACATTTATTTATGCCACTAGAGAATAAATCTTGACTTACCTTTATTTTTCAAGTTGAGTCGGGTTTGCACTTGACATCACGAATCCCGTATTTAAGATATCGTCGTCCGTTAATTATTTCTGATTACGCTTAAAATAATTAATATCTTTAATTCCGTAAGTAGTACCACTCGACCTTATTATTGTACTTGAGATAACTCAACTGCGGGGTTTAGTCGATAAACCTTTTGAGCTACTTAAGGGGCGTCATCATCTAGCGGATACGGTGACTCGACACGGGTAACTAGCATGACATCTCGAAACTTGCCACCACGAGATCGAGAGAATCTTGGGTTATCTCATCTAACCCTCACCCATAACAAGTCAGTGATGGTCGACAACTCATACTCACTAATACCTTATCGAGGCTTAGATCAGCGTAAGGTCACGAGATCTAGGTTTTTCCGACGGTCGGATAGAAGAACTCATTTCATTGTGATCCATCGATACGTCGAGGCGTACCAATATAGACAAGCAACCAAGTCAAGTCACTTCTATCTATATCGCGGCTATACGATAACTTCGTCCTCAAGTTGTCTCGGTGTGATACTTTTATATCTCATTAAGCTTGACCAATCATACGGACTTACGTGATCTACAACCTTTGTATGATCTAACATATATGAGATAAAGGGACATACATGTGCTGATCAGTAAACAATTCGAGATAGGAGATTGTAGCGATGGTAACGAGGAAACATTGTATCTGAAGCTCAACAAAGCTCTTCCATTATCTGAAATCCAACAATCTCCCACTTATACTAAAGCAAACTTTTAGTGTACAATGTGCCTCTCTACTAGCTATTACAAACAACACCATCACTTTGCTTACTCGCTTATACAAAGTTTCCTTTCTAAGTGGGTGCCATCTTCTTAATCGAGTCCTCGAACATGCTCTTCGTAGAACTTTTTGCGGCGAGCACTAGTGAATTTGTCGACTAGGTTATCCATGGTACCAATCTTTTCAATCGTACGTAATGATTTCTCGTATGACATGGTACTTTCTCTCTATGTGTTTCATTGCCTTGTGGGTCCGTGGTTTCTTGAGTTTGCCACTTTTGAGTTATCACGATAAATTATGATACTCATGGGCAAACCGGTACCACGTCTAGATCCATGAGGTAGTTCTTGAACCATCTGACCTCTTTAGCGACCTTGAGCGGCTACATATTCGGCTTCCATGGTAGAGTCCGTAATGCATTCTTTGCTTTGCACTCGCTAGGATCTGACTCCTCCTCCCAAGGTAAACACATAGCGGTGAGCCTTTTCTCGTCACGGTCGACATTGAAATCCGAATCTGAATAACCCAAGGTATTAGACTATGCGCATGGTAACTAGCCTATAATCTCGGAGTCTTTTACACGGTACTTGAGTATATGCTTTACCGTAGTCGATGAGCTTGTCGAGGTTAGGCGATATCTATCTACTATGCCTACGGTGGCGGATGTCGGTCTCGTGCATAACATTGTGATCGAGCTAAAAATACACTCAAATTCACTCATGATCGTGCGAGGGGTAATCGAGGCGTGGTAAGTTAACACGTGTCGTCTCGAGGAAAACTTAGCAGGCGATTGTTCATGTCATACCGAGCGATTAAAACCTAAACATTCTAATGCTGACAAGGGTTTGGAACATGCGAGGGGGTGAAATCTGGAAATCGAAGCGGCAAACCTAAGCCGGGGTTTGTCAATCCCGAAACTATACTAATAAGCGATAAATCTAAACTAGGGGTTGTCAATCCCTAGTTGAACTATCAGCGATAAACAAAAGCATATGCAATCATATTATTCATAGGGTTTGTCGATCCTAATCTAAATCTAATTGCAAATAAGCGAAAGCGATAAATCATTAAGCAAATTAAACCAGCGGAACATGAAAATCAGGTTCCTTTGTCACTATGAATTGAATTGACAAAATAATCAAATAATCGACTATGAAATTGATTCCACAAGGCCCGATAATCAAGCATAAATTGATAACAAGATTATTCAATAATGAAAATAAGAACATGAATTAAATCTAACTATTATGTGTTTGTTCTTTGTTTGAAGAAATGGAAGGAAGCACGAAAAGGGCGACGACATGCCTGGTTGGAGAAGAACCAAAATTGAGGCGAAGAACTAGAGACCGGTGAATGACCTAATCGCGAATATATATATTAAATCGGGATGAGCATGGCTTGGGTGGCGCTCACAAAACATTACACTATGCGGGTTCGGAATGAGCCCATTTGAAGGCGCGGCGGCAATGGCGGCTGGGCGGCGTCTTGGCCAGCGGTTTGAGGGCCAACGCGGATGGGCGCTTCAAATGGCGGTCGGCGCGGTTGGGAAGCTAGCGTCGGATGGGCGCGGCGGTAGCTGAGCATCGCCATCGCCGGTAGGTGGAGGTCGCGGCGTCTTGAATTGGCGCCAAGTGGGAAGCGGGCCAGGCGGCATCTTACGGCGCGGGCAGCGCGTGGGCGTGGCGGGGGGGAAAAAGCGGCGGGGCGCTGAGGCGCCGCCCGGACGGATCTTGGCAACGCTGCTGCGAGGCGGGAGCTAAAGGCGTGGCGGGGCGGCGGGCGTGGGCGGCAGCGGAGGGGCGAGCGGTCTTGGCCTTGGCCAGGAGGCAGCGTGCGTTGAGAGTTGAGCAGCGCTGGATCCCAGCGCGGTTGAAATATCGGCGGGCGGCGGGGTGCGTGGGGTGTCTTGATGCTTGTGCCGGGTCTTGCTGAGCCGTGGGCGCTCCTGACTGCGTGCGGGCGTGCGTGCGACTTTGTCGTTCGACCGTTCTCGCCGTCGAACTCCGATTCACGATCCGCTTTGCCTATGAACTCCTGTCGAGATGCTCTTCAACAATATATGATCCTTGGTGGATCCAATTCATCCTATTTTATGCCATTTTCCTACAAAACATCGAGGCGAGCAGTAAGTCGAGATCGATAAATATTACTCGAGACGAGGCATAAATAGGACAAACCATAGAAAATGACCACGTAAAACAATACGAGAATCATCAAAAATCATGCCAAACAACTCCCCACACTTATCCATTTGTCCTCAAGCAAAGTCTATACTAATAAAATTAGAAAGATAACTCATGCAACAACCACTTATTCTAATCAATCAAACCTTGTTGCATTTCCCCACACTTGGTGTTTACGAATTCAAAGATAATGCGAAATAAATCAAGAGCGACAATTGACTTCCAATAAATAAAGGTAATCTAACAGGACCCTTCTCGTTAAGGTGAACTAACTAATGTGGTCGCCTTTAGCAACAAGTTTCTTTTATAAAGCACAAAGAATGTTTTATGATTTTGGAATAATATTGAAAGGTGCACTCTCGATGAACTCGGAGTCTCTAACGTGGTTTCCATGTCCATTTCTCAAATTACGAGAAAGGGACATAATCCATCCTCCAATTTCAACAATCTCAACAAGATCTTGGAACTTTCATTCTCCTCATTTTCTTCTTCTTTTTGCATTTTTTTTTTTATATATAAAATGAAACAAGTATATAGACAACCACAATGTTAACACTCCACTAACATTAGCGGACAAATCACATCAATTTTCCCTATTCATTTCTATCAATCACGGTCTAGTCAATTCACATTATACTCAAATCATATATCACCAAAAGTTTGAAAATTCAATCGGTTTGATCGATACCACGAGTTGATTACCACGTCAAGATAAGCACAAGGACGCGTCGTTAAGCATCTGAAAACTATATAAAAGCACCAATAGCGGGTAAACATCCCCGCAATTAAATCGAACACATCCCCGGTTCTCAAGACATTAAAAGCTCAAAATGACTATGAGGATGATACTTCCACGATAATCGGCAGATATGTCGCTATAGAGTTGGAGCACCACGGCTTCGTCTCGGCTGGCGACAACTTTCGGTCGAGCAAAACAAACTCGACAACAGCGGATAGATCAACAAGAACAATAAAACAAGACAAAGAAAAGAAAGAAAGAAAAAGCAAATAAAAATCCGTGGGTAGACTCCCGCGTAGTACTCGAGTTTAACGTCGTGAGCAGGCGTATTAGATCAACAACGGACTATCCATGGTCCTTTACCAGCAAGGCCATCTCGGCGGGCATCGGTAGTAACCATATAAGAGCAGAGGGTACGGATGAAAGCAACTAATGCATCATTTAGCTCAAATCAAACATCCTATTCTCCAAGTGAAATAGATAATTTCAATTCCCAAAGCACGATACTTTGGAGAATTAGGAAGTTGACAAACTATAAGTTACCTCGACTTTTGTTATCCTTTGTATCCTCCTCGGGACACGTATTTCACATGTTGAAGCTCTTTCACTTTCAGTGGGTTTTGGCGTGTCATCGGTTTCATGCACCCACTCTTCCTCGTCGGTCATCTGGTAACAACTCCCTCGTGGCTCGATCTAGCCTCGTCCTCCGTATCCATTCTCCATCAATTTCCACCCTCACATGCTGCGGCTCGTCAGATATCTCCCCCGTTCTCAATAATTGGGTCACTTACTAGAAACGATGACCGCTGGACGACGGATTGGTTTGGAAGTTCCCTCATTGCAAGTTGCGTTGATACTCAATACTTAGCGATGTCGGTTCCATTTGTTATCTAAGCGCTCGAGTTGCGTCTCTGTCATCGATGGCGAACTCGATGGTGGGTGGTAGTGCTGAGCCTCATAGGGTGAGCTTGGAGGCTCCCCTATTGCATCTTGTTGAAGCAACTGCGTCTAGCTTCTCGGACATCATTTCTAATTTTGCTTGCAAGTGCACGATTTTGATGTCGTCGACATCCGACCGTTGGTGGTGAGTGCGAAACATACCCTTCCATTGCGTCAGCGGATACCTCACGAGGTGGTGATGGGTGTGGTGGAGTAAAATACTCCTGGCGATGGTCGTACCTTTGTTCTTTGTGTTTGTGGTGATGTGGATCACACCCTCCATAATCATGTTGCGGTTCCGCTTCCGGTCGGTTTGTGGAGGCTCTTCTTCTTGAGAATATAGTCTTGAGGTGGAGGTGGTTGTTGTGGGTACTTTCTTGAGGGTGGAGGATATGATTGCTCTAGTAAGCATTGGAGGCTTGATCCTCATAATCTTGTGGAGGTGGTTGGTCGATTGAGATCATAAGCGTGATCCTCATAGTGCGGTGGAGGTGGTTGATCGGTATAGATTGTGGGCTGGCTGCTCGGGCACAGACGGATACTCCTCGAATAACCGTATTGGGCTCGCTGCCGCATGAAGAATTTGCCCAATCTGACGAATTTCTCCACAGGCACAGCGGTCCATACTCGTCTTGTTGGTAACCACGTTATGCAGACAAACAACAAAAACAAAATTACACGCACGGGGAAAATAACAAAGAACAAAAAACACGGAAAATAAACAACACTGAACAATACGCCTAAAGTTTTCCCGGACAGCGGCGCCAAAATTGATCGAGCTAAAAACACTCAAATTCACTCATATCGTCGAGGTAATCGTGGCGTGGTAAGTTAACTGCAGTCGTCTCTCAGGAAAACTTAGCAGGCGATTGTTCATATCATCCCTGACGATTAAAACTAAACATTCTAATGCTGACAAGGGTTTGGAACATGCGAGGAATTGAAATCTGAAATCAAGCGGCAAACTAAGCGGGGTTTGTCGATCCCAAACTATACTAATAAAGAGATAAATCTAAACTAGGGGTTGTCAATCCCTAGTTGAACTATCAGCGATAAACAAGCATATGCAATCATATTATTCATAGGGTTTGTCGATCCTAATCTAAATCTAATTGCAAATAAGCAGCGATAAATCATTAAGCAAATTAAACCAGCGAACATGAAAATCGAGTTCCTTTGTCACTATGAATTGAATTGAAAAAATCATCAAATAATAAACTATGAAATTGATTCCACAGGCGATAATCTAAGCATAAATTGATAACAAGATTATTCGATAATGAAAATAAGAACATGAATTAAATCTAACTATTATGTGTTTGTTCTTGTCTGAAAAATCCGGAAGGAAGCACGAAAAGGAGGCGACACAGCTCTGTTGAGATGAAAAATTGAGGCTGAAGAACTAGAGCCGGTGAATGACCTAATCGTGAATATATATATAAATCGGTGAGCGCCCAGCTTGGGTGAGCGAGCTCCAAAACATTCTACTGCGCGGGTTGGAATGAGCATGGGCGAGAAAAGGCAGGCTGACAGGTGGCGGCGTCTTGTGATGGCGGTTGGGGGCTAGCGCCGGGCGGGCACTTCATTGCGGCGGTGTGTGCGCGGTTGGGAAGCTAACACCTGATGGGCGAGGTGGTGCTGGGCATCGCCATCGCCAGCGGCCGGGTGGAAGTCGCGGTGTGCGTGAATTGGGCGGCCTGGCGTGGGAAACGCAGCGTGGCGCTGCACTACCAGCGCGGACGGGCGTTGGGCGTGGCGCTGGGGCGAAGGCGGCGGGCGCTGCGAGGCCAGCGCGGGCGGATGCGGCAGCGGGCGGGCGTGGCGGCGCGGGTGAGCGAAGCGGCGGCGGGCGGCGGCATCTTGGCCGGTGAGGCAAACACGCATTAAGTATTGAGCAGCCCTGGATCAGCGCACGGTTGGAGTGTCGGCGGGCGGCAGGTGCTGTGAGGCGTGCGGTGCGGCGTCTTGAGCGGCCGGCCGTGCAGGCGTGGGCGCTCGCTGCAGCGTGCGGGCGTGCGACTTTGGTGGTTCGACCCGTTCTCCTTCGTCGAACTCCGATTTACGATCGCTTTCGCCTATGAACTCCTATCGAGATGCTCTTCAATAATATATGATCCTTGGCAGATCCAATTCATCCTATTTTATGCCATTTTCCGACAAAACATCGAGGCGAGCAGTAAGTCCGAATCGATAAATATTACTCGAACGAAAGGCATAAATAGGACAAACCATAGAAAATGACACGTAAAACAATACGAGAATCATCACAAAATCATACCAAACACATTGCATACATGAGACTTCCTACGGTGGAAGCATAAAGAACTTCTCATTTCCTCTATCTCGCTGCGATCATGGGTATTCTATTTGGCAATAAAGGAACGCCATGCACGAAGGTAGCAATCCTTTCTTGGCGGTGCATACTAAAGCAGTAATCACGAGTATCAATGTAAGGCGCCCTGAGATAAGCTCAACATTTTCCTCTTGCGATCTCGGTAAACCTTGATCCCAGAATGTATCTTTGCGACTTCCAAGTCTTTCATTTAAACTGATCGGATAACCAACTCTTTATCGTCGATAACAACTTCACATTGCTACCATAGAAGGATGTCATCTCGTAAAGTGCAAGAAATACCACATCATAGTTGACATCTAAGCGATACACACAACTTTCGCTAGGCAACTGGGTAAATCCATAGGACTTTACCACCTCGTCAAAGCGTAAGTTCCAGGACCGTGAAGCTTGCTTAAGTCATAAATGGACTTCTTAAGCTTCCATACTAGATGTTCTTCACCCTTCACCACATAACCTTCGGTTCTCACGCATATAGATGTCTCTACCTTCTTAAGGTAACCGTTTAGAAAAGCGGTTTTCACATCCATTTGCCAAACCTCGAGGTTTGCTGTGAGCTGCTATGGCCGAAAGAATTACGATGGACTTGAGCATTGCTCACAGCGAAAAGGTCTCATCGAAATCGATGCCCTCAATTTGAAAGTGTACCCTTTAAGCCACAAGCACTGGCTTTAAAAGTTGAAACCTCCATCCGAATCTCTTCTTCCTTGTATACCCACTTACTACCTATGACTTCCTTACCATCTCGGTAGAGGTGTCTTTTAAGATATCATCCATAGTCAAGTTATGGACTCGATTTCTAAGTCCATAGCGGTGCCCACATGATCTTGCATCAATGTCTCTCAGATGCCTCAACCGTATGTCCAAGGGTCGATTATTACCCGCCGCTTCACGGGACTAAATCCGAAGATTCACCAGCGAACATAAATCGCTCGGGTTGACGAACAACCCTCCCACTGACGGTAGCCATGCGGCACAATAGCAACGGTGGGTGCAAGAATCATGGTTTTCTATCTCGCACAACTTGCCGGATAGGAGCCACTTATCGGCCGGTATCTCAGTGGAACACGACCTCTTCGATTTCTTGAAGTATCTAGTGTCGATCCCTCCCACTAGACCGACATCTCGCATCTTTTGACTTAATCGGTGACGGAATACAATCATCTTCTAATTTCTTGAAGAATGATTTCAACTTTGGTTTAAGGTTTTCATATAATCCTCATCTAAGAATCGGGCATTAGTCTAACAATAACCTTCTCGATCCTTAGGACTATAGAAATAACCACCCTTCGTTCCTCTAGGATAGCGAATAAACGTTTCATGCATCGGATCTAGCCTCTAACTTGTCGACCATCTTGTTCAAAGACATGTGTTGGGCGCCCCATATCCTTATGTGGTTTAAACTAGACTTCAGCCCAAACCACAACTCGAAGGTGTCTTTTAAGACCGACTTGGATGGTACTAGATTTAGCAAGTATGTCGGCTGTTTCTAAAGCGTACTTGCAAGCGAAATAAGCGATGTTGCATAACTCATCATCGATCTAACCATTTCTAAAAGAGTCCTATTTCTTCGCTCCGACACACCATTTTGTTGTGGTGTGCCGGTTAGTGGTGAGTCAGCAATCCCACACTGCACTGGAAATAGTCCATAAACTCGTTATCGAGGTATTCGCCACCTCGATCGAGACCGCAGTGACTTGATACTTTTAACAAGCTTCATCTCCACTTCCGCCTTAAATTCTTTGAATTTCTCAAAGCATTCGTGACTTGCGCGTGAAGGTGTATGTGTATCCGCACCTTGAGTAATCGCCAATGAAAGTGACAAAATACCTGTTCCTCCACGAGTTTGTGTGGACATAGGTCCCACAGTCAGAATGGACTAGCTCCAACACTTATTTGGCTCTATAACCCTTCGCCAAGGGTGCGGTGGACATCTTTCGCTCTATCACAGGATTCGCAGACCGAGCGGAGTAACCGTGAGATCACCCAACGCCCCCATTCTTAGCTAGTCTTTCGATCCTATTTAGATTGATGTGACCTAATCTAAGATGCCAGAGAAATGTGGTGTTATCTTGCGAAAAAAACTTTCTCTTTTTAAGGTTTGATGTAGATGCAACATAATTAAAGGTATTTTGTTTGGCAGAAATAGTATAAAGCGAATTATATAAAGTGCCACCACAGATAACTTCGTTATTTCTTATGATAGAAACACCACTATCAAAAACAACTGAATATCCATGAATAAATAGTTTCGAAACTGAAATTAGGTTTCGCCGAAACTCCGGCACATATAAAACATCTTTTAATACTAATACTATCTTATCAAAACATAAAGTAACATCTCCGATTACAACGGTCTCGACTTCGCGCAAGGCTGCCCATGGAGATCGTTATCTTGCCATCATGCAGACTCCTTGTCCGAGGAACCCACCGCAAGGTGTAACAAACATGATCATTCTTTTGCGTATCTACTACCCATGAACGAGTAGAACAAGTCGCTAAACATGTTTCCGTTAGTAAAGCAAATAGGCGTACTTTGAGCCTTCGAGCATAGGGCACTTGGCCTTCCAATGCCCGGGCCTTGCCGCGCTTGAAGCACTTGCCCTCTCCTTTGGCTTTTCATGCCTCGGTGGCGGACATGTTCTTGCTCCCACTACTCCTTATTGGTTCTTTTGCCTTCAACCACCTTTGGTGCCCTTTTTCTTCTTCTATTTTCAATGGAAAATTTGGGCCCCTAGATATGCTAGCAAGGGCATGTGCTCCTTCACATGACTCCTTCCGCGATTACTGAGATCATTAAACAATGACTAAGTGTATACACGGTCTTGCTCATGATCGCGTTCATGCCGAAATTCTCAAAAGACTTAGGCGGTTGTATCGGCAGGATGATATCGACCTTTGCACCGTCAATACCTCCTCCCCATCGATCAAGACTATCCATGAGATGAGTCGTGGGAGACATGTTCATGGACCGAACTTTCTTCTTTCATCTTACGCCAAGATTTCTCTCATTGTGTGAAAGCGGATCGTCTCGATCCGATGCCCAAACTTACTCTCGAGACTTGACCATATTTCGATCGCGTCTCACCATCGATCGACATCGCACTGCAAGCCTTCAGGACATTAGTAGTCATCATATAGCATTTGGCCATATTGTTTGACTTATACGAAGTACGCTCTGACTCGCATTGCTCATTAGTCGATGCGTGAGTAAGGGCATCGGGTTTAGAAGAAGTGAGAACAAACATATGTTCTTGAAATGATAAGAACATATTCTATGTTTCGTTTCCACTCGATAAAATTTGGACGGATAGAGGATTTTGTGCGAGCATATTGATAATCGATGTAAGAGACATATCTCAAAAGTAACGTAAACACATAAGCATCACGATCGCACATAATTCGTAATAATAATATTGTAACCTTTTGATAAAACAATATTAATCGAAACCTCCAATCGCCCAAAGAATTCCACATACAAGCCACGCGTGTGGACGCTACACATGAATCCTCTACTGCGGACTAAAATATACCTTTTAGTCGCTTAATTTCAATCCATGTCAACTTATCCTTATGACAAATGAAATTAATGATTGGACCTTACTAGACCACATCACTATCACAAGAAGGACTTGGCATGGAAGTTGTACTTAGGTGATGTTTAGCGATGACCACATTTTTAACAGCAGAAAATGCATTCTTAGAATTGGCATACTCACTAGGACCATACCGCTTCCAATCCAAATTCCTTTGTTATCTCATTTTAAATCTATCTCTAGAGAACTTATGAAAATCGCATATGCAAGCCACGCATATGGACGTTTACACATGAAACTCCCACTTCTCAATAGATTAAATTTTTTTATTTAGAAATGTGCAAACAAGCCACGCGTTTGGACGTTTACTCACAGTGCGTAACACTTTGTTTAGGGATCAAAAAGTGAAGGTCTTAACATTTTAATTTAAAATTAATATGTCGGATTTCTTGCTTAGTCTTTTTGTTTCAAAAGGTTTGTCCATGCAGATCACGTAATCCTAGCATGCTTTTCTATAGAACTCAACATGTAAAACATGCTCGCAAAATTCTAAATATGCTTGAAAAACGCGATAAACCTAGCATGCTTACTATGCGCATCCAATCAAGAAAACATATAATATGTTTATCTACGTAATTAAACATACATAGCATGCTTCTGCATAATTTTAAACATCCACGACATGCTTTGAACGATAAAATAAAATAAATTAGCTCATCGCGACCACTCGTGGATCACACTCGTATCGCCTAATTTATTACATAAATTTGCAAAGCACGAGATCTTCAAAAATCTCGAAAATCAGTCCCCACGTGCACGGGCACGGACCGGATTCATAAAAACTGGATTTGGGCTGAAAAATCAAAAAACAGGCAAAAACGATGGATCGGGCCGAACCGGGTCAAAAATCTGGAACGGGTCGAAAATAGGATCGAGCTAAAAATCGGTTGCTGGCGAAACGGGTCGGGTCGACCCGATCGTGGCGGGGGCTGTGCTGCAAGGCCAGGCATGCCTATGCGCACACAAACAAGACTGCCGCCCACCAAGCGTTCTACTCGCCGAAAGCACCGCATATCCGTCAAGTTGCCGAGACGCCGTCGCCCGTCCCACCGGTGGTCGAGGTCGCCGGAAGCCGCTTAGAATCGTCTTCAGCCGAGGGTTACCGCAGATTCGACCGGTAGGCCGCTGAAGACACCGGCCGCTATCGCCGGCGCCTCTACCGAGGCGTGTCGAAAGTCATCTTGCCGGACTTCCGCGTGATAATCGCGCACAGCGTCGCCGCCTGCCGCCAACACGCCCAAGACGTTCGGGTTTCCCCACGCACGCTTCGGGCCGAGGCCATCGAGCTGCCGAGGTTTCACGACGTAATCGTCGCCCGTGTCGCTTTGCTTCTCCGAGGCGTGTTGTTTGGTATGATTTTGTGATGATTCTTGGTATTGTTTTACGTGTCATTTTCTATGGTTTGTCCTATTTATGCAGTTGGTTTGATTAATTTCTATCGATTTGGACTTACTTCGTTCGTTTCGATGTTTTGTAGGAAAACGGCAGAAAATAGGATGAATTGGATCCGACAAGAATCAAATATATTGAAGAGCATTTCGACAGGAGTTCTTAGGTGAAAACCGTATGTAAATCGGAGTTCGAACGAAGGAGAACGGGTCGAGCGACCAAAGTCGCGCAAGACGGCACGTCGTCGTATGCGCGCGCCAGCGCCTACCACGCCGCCAAGACACGCGATCTCGAACGCCTGCGCGCGACTCGGCCACCTGCGCGCTCACTCCGGCGTTCGCTCGTCATTCCCTCGCGCTCACAGTTGAGCCTTGGCCACCTTCCGCGCCCGCCGCCCGGGCCGCCCGCCTCGCGCGTGGCTCGCTTCCGTCGGTCTGGAGAGACGGCCAGACGCTTCCGCCCATGCAGCGGCGCCCTTAAGCCTCCTCAGGCGCCTCGCTCTCAGCCCGCGCCGCCACGCATCAAGACGCTCGCCTTGCGCCAAGCGCGCTCACAATTCAGCGTCGCTCGCGGCCAGTCGGCGCTCCACCCCGTACCTTCCATCACCCAGCTTCAGCGCCGCCCCGCAGCAGCGTTCCGTCGCTTGCCGCACATCCTCCCGATGCTGGAGCCAGCGCCCGTCCATCATCGCGCGTCTTCGCCGCCTCCAGCGCCTCGCTACGCCAACCGCCCTTCACCCCTTCCCGCGCCCAATACGGGATCTTCCGTTCAAGGCTCTATTATCAGCGCCCCAAGCCGGCGCCAACCCGAGCAGACGCTCGCTTCCAGTGAATGATTTTTGAGCCGGAGTTCATTCTGATCCGGCGTTCACTTTCAAGTCAGAACGTTTTTTGAGCTCATGCTCACTCTGAACCGGTGCTCGTCTTTAATTTATATAAATGTCGCGCCCTAGGTCAAAACGACTCTCGGTTCTTCAATTTTGGTTTTTTTCACGCAGCACAAGCGCGCGGCTCTCCATCGAACCTCCTTCGGTTTCTTCTGCACAACAAGAAGCAGATAATAGTTAGTTTTAATTCATGTTCTCTTGTTCATCATTGAATATTCAGTTTATCATTTTATGTTCTTGGGATTTACCTGCTTCTTTCTGGATCAATTTCATAGTATTTTTTGTGTGATCGTATTGTTGGATTCAAATTCATAGTGACAGTGGATTGGATTCTCATGTTCCGTTGATTTATATTACGTAATGATTTCCTGCTTTCGTTTATTTGCAATTAGATTTAGATTAGGGATTGACAAACCCTATGAATAATAGAACTGCATATGCTTTTATTTACCGCTTTTGATTTATCGCTTCCGTAGTTCAACTAGGGATTGACAACCCCCGGTTTAGATTTATCGCTTTATTAGTTTAGCTCGGGATCGACAACCCACGGCTTAGGATCGCCTGCTTATTTCTCGTATTTCAGTTCCTGCATGTTCAAACCCTCATTGGTATTAGAATGTTTAGGATTTAATTGCTTTCTGTTTGCGACACGAACAATAAGCCCTGTTAAGTTTTCCTTGAGAGACGACTCGTGTTAATTTATCACGCTACGATTACCTCATACGATTGCGAGTAATTTGAGTGTGTTTTTAGCTCGATCAAATTTTGGCGCCGTTGCCGGGGAAAACTTTAGGCATATTGTTTGCGTTGTTTGTTTTCTGTATTTCTTTTCTTTCTGTTTGGTTATTTTCTCCACAGTGCGTGTAATCTTGTTTTGTTGTTGGTGTGCGTTAATGCAGGTTACCAGCGATGCAGTATGGTCAGACAGTGGGGGAACAAAGTTCGTCGTATTGGGCAAATTCTTCTTATGAAGAAGGGCCCGATTCGATTTTTCGAGGGATACCCGTCGAACCATGAGCTTCAGCCTCGATCCCTACTCCCCGAGCAACAAGCATAATCCCTAAAGGGAACAACCAGCCTCCATGACACTATGAGGATCAATCCTACAATGCCTACCGGGAGCAACCTCCTCCATCTGCAGTAATCCATACCAGCAGCAGACCACCACCACCTCGAGAGGTCATCATTCGAGGATTCGTTCACCCCACTCGAATGGATCATTGCTTAACAAAATGGATCTGCAAACACCTCGTCTCGGCGTTTGAGGCATGGCGGGGCATGTTCTACGGCCTGGCAAGAGGCATGTTGCAGCAATGGAGGAACCTCCAATCCAATCCGATCAGTCCAGCGGTCCTGTTCTAGATAGTGACCCAGTATTGAGAATCAGGGTGGAAGAGACATCGGATGAGCCGACTTTCCCACACCAACCCGATCAAGCGTGACTCACTACTCTTGAAAGTGACCCAATTGTTGAAGATGTGGTGGGAGAGCAACCTGAAGAGCCACTGCAGCCAGAGGAGGTGGAAATGGTGGAAAAATGGGCACGTGAGGATGAGGAGCAAAATCAGAGCCACGAGGAAGTTGATACCAGGGCGGCTGACGAGGAAGAGTGGGTGCATGAAACTGATGACACGCCAAAACCCACTCCGAAAGTGAAAGAGCTGCCTCAACATGTGAAGTAAGTGTCCCCTGAGGAGGACACAGTGATAACAAAAGTCGAGGTAACTTCTATAGTATGTCAACATCCTAATTCACCAAAGTATTGTGCTTTGGGAATTGATGTCATCTATTTTTCTTTGGAGAATAGGATGTTCGACTTGTGCTTAAATGATTCGTTATTTGCTTTCTTTCTCGGCCCTTGTGCATATATGGTGACTCGATGCTCGGGTGAGATGGTATTCCTGCGGTGAAGGACTATGGAAAGTCCGTTGTTGTCACAGTTTACGTCGTGCTCACGACGTTAAAGCGAGTGCTTACGTGGGAGTTACCCGGTTTTTATTTTCTTTTCTTTCTTTCTCTTTTGCTTGTTTCGTTGTTCTTTGATACATACATTTGTCTTTATGTTAGTTTTGCTCGAAATTGGGAAGAAGGGTTTGCGTATTTTCATCAGCGGTGAGATAAAGTTGTGATGCTCCAACTCTGCAGCGCACATTCATCGATTATCAGGGAAGTATCATCCTCTATGGTCATTTTGAGCTTTTAATGTTTTGAGCACCGAGGGGCGATTGCTCGGTTTATGTGGGGATGTTTACTCGAGTTACGTGTGCTTACGCTTATCTATTTGTATGTTTGGTGATGTGCATTTGATATGCATTTGTGCTTATTCTGATTTCTTGTAATCAAGCTTTGTCTATGCGAGTAAGTTAGGATCTTGATTTCTTTAACTGAACTCTTTGGTATTGGTCAAACTGATTTTGAATTTCCGAAACTTTTGGTGATATATGATTTGTGTATAATGTGAATTGACGAGACTGTGATTGATAGGAAATGAATAGGGGGAAATTGATGTGATTTGTCCGGCTAATGCTAGGGGGAGTGTTAACAGGGTGGTTACCTATATACTCGTTTCAATAAAAAAAAAAAAATAAAAAAATGTGTGAAAAAGAAAATAAGGAGAATTAAAACTCCAATAGAATGTTGAGATTGTATAAATGGAGGACGAGATTCTGCCCCTCTTTCTCGTAATTTGAGAAATGGGCATGGGACACCACGATAGGAGACTTGAGACCATCGAGACTTCACCTTTCGAACATTGTTCCAAAATTTGTTTATACTTTCTTTGCATTCTAAAAAGAAACTTGTTGCTAAAGGTAACCATTTTAGTTAATTCACCTCTAGCGGAGAGTTGGGTCTGAGCAGAGATTACCTTTTTATTTATTGAAAATCAATTGTCGTTCTTGATTTATTTCACATTATCTTTGAATTCGTAAACACCAAGTGTGGGGGAAATGCAATAAGGTTTGATTGATTAGAATAAGGGTTAAATCAGCATGAGTTATCTTTCGACTCTTATTTGTATAGACTTTGCTTGAGGACAAGCAAATGGATGAGTGTGGGGAGTTGTTTGGTATGATTTTGTGATGATTCTTGGTATTATTTTACGTGTCATTTTCTGGTTTGTCTATTTATGCAGTTGGTTTGATTAGTTTCTATCGATTTGGACTTACCCGTTCATTTCGATGTTTTCTAGAAACGGCAGAAAATAGGATGAATTGGATCGACAAGAATCAAATATATTGAAGAGCATTTCGACGAGGAGTTCGTGGCGAAAACCGTGCGTCGTCGAGTTCGAACGAAGCGAAGCGGGTCGAGCGACTCAAAGTCGCGCCACGGTACCCGTCGCATGGCCGCGCGCCACCCGCCCAAGCGCCACGCCCGCACCGCCGCACTGCACTCCGCAGACTCCCGCCGCCTGCGCGCGACTCGGCCACCCAGTAGCGTGCTCGCTCCGGCGCGTTGGTCAATTTCCCTCGCGGCGCTGAGGTTGCGCGCGCCACCTTCCAGCGCCCGCGCGGGCGCCTCGCCCGGCGTCCGCCTCACCGCGTGCCTCGCTTCCGTCGGTCTTGGAGAAGCCAGCGCACTTCCGCCAGCGCTGCGGCGCCCGCGCCTCCTCGGCGCCTCGCCTGCTTTGTGACGACCCGACTTCTCAAAGAAGTACGGATCATATGGATCGTCACGGTATGATAAATATGCGGATATATATAATTAAACCAATACGATTAACCAATCAATTGCTAATAAATGCATAGACCGAAGGAATAAGTCAGTATCGATACCACCTCAAATTCTGAAGGACTTGTAAAAGGGTTCAAGGTTCAAATATAACCCGATCGGGCGCAATTCAAGGAACAGTGCGACCTCAAGTTCAATACGATATAAAAGCGTCATAATCAAAGATACCAAACAATATCGAGTTAGGTAGCAAATAGCGTGTGAACATGTATATGGCGATACATGCTCAAGGTTCTAGAAATCCTTTCAATTAAAGCAACAAAACCACTACCACTTTGCACCGCCTCCATCATTAATCCTTGCTCAACCTGCACATCAAAAGCGAGATGCGAGACTAAGTACAAAAGTACTCAGTGGACTCATTGCGAAAACATTTTTTGTCGAAAGTTATTGAACGCGCCCACAATAGCACATGAGGATTTTAGTTAAAGACTCATGCCTATCAAACATTTATCATTTTCAAAAGCGTTCGGCGAACTATATTATCCATGTTACTCCATATTTGATCATTCATTCATCATTAATTCGTTCATTCATTCGCGCACTATGGGTGGCCACCTACACATAGTCGTGACGTGACCGATCGAGGTAGCTAACCTTAACACACAGTCACATCGATGTACACAATCCGAGTTAGTCCTCAACTAAGTCGGATCCGATCGATACCCTTTTTTACGTTGGTGGACCAACTCATTCTCATACCACGTTGGATATACCAACCTCAGATAGGATCACAACAAAACATAAACATTTGGCAGTCAATAACAATTCATGGAATAATATTTCATAAAGCTTTTGTAAATCATGCTTTGAGATAGATATGCATATCATTTTTGTTTCAAGAGAACCCACCTCAAGAATTGTCCTTCTTGAAGTACCTGCTAGCGATCCTCTGTTGTTTTCGTTTACGTCCACGGTTGGACCTTGTCAACGTAAAATATAATTTAGTATGTCATTCGCTTCTTTCGAGAAGTATCGTTAATATTCAGCGTACTCGATATCCTTTAAGTCTTTGGGTTTTAGGATTTTTGTTATCGTTAAGACTCGATTAACAATCGTATTTCGATCTATTCGATTAGTCTCGCCATAACGATAGATGACACTTTGTCATTGCATTCTTCTCCACGATCGATGTTTCTTCCGTCGTTTACATTATAATTTATGAATCTTAAATTCATAACTAGTATTCATCACTTGTTAGCAGCGTATCGGCGATTTCGAGCTCAATACCTCGTTCATCACTATCGTTTCCTCGCCGTGTTTCTCGCCTCACACGTCCCATATATTCTGTCGAGAAACCCATATCTACGCACACAATCGATAAAGGTTTCTTATAAATCAATCATCTTCTAACAATCGTTCTATAAATTAAAGTTGCTTAAATAATATTTTCTCAAGCATCTCTTGACATAATCAACTCATTAATATTTAATTAAATATCAAATTTAATTAAATAGATCCATCATTAAAGCTTAATTAAATGGATCAATTAAAAAGTCCAATAACATTTGATTAATCAATCAAATTAATTTAATTCATCTTAGATATCCATTAATTAGGATTTATTTCCAATCACACATTTGTAACAATTTACATAAGGTTCATCTCGTTACATAAATAAATCACTTAAAAAGAATAATTCTCAAATTATCCCTTAACATAATTAATTAATTATGTTATTCAATTTCTAAAAATTAGACTTTATTCAATATAATGAATTTAATTAACTCTCTTTAAATAATTTATATTTAGATTATTATTTAATTAATTACTTAATTAATCTCAAAATTTAATTACTAAAATTAAATCTCATTTTAATTAATATAGAATTTATTGAATCCTTAATTAAATTTTAATGGATCATAGATGAATAGTTGAGTCCATTACCAAATTAAATTCTTAGCCCAATATTGAAAATAAGTCTAAGCCCATCTTCAATTTAATTAAAGTTCATATCAATTTAATTCAAGAGCCCTTCTTCCATTTAATTTAAAAGCCCATAGCAATTTATTCTAAATGCCCATCTTTCATTTAATTCTAGAAGCCCATCTTACATAGGTCCAATACTGATTTTATTTTAAACCACCCCACATCACATAGCCCGTTCTCATGCTTTTTTAGGCCCATAATCAAGGCCCAACACCAAAATTTTCGCCCAATGGAAATAAGGCCCAAACGAACATAAATAGAAACCCTAGCGCCCTCTCCCCAACACTCATCTGCCTCTCTCGGAACTCACTCTGCGGCGCGCACACACACCGCTCGGGATGCCACCGCCCTTCCATGGCCGTAGCCGGTGTGCCCGCCGCAGCCGCCTGTGGATTACCTCATGTTATCTTTCTTCACTCTTCCTTATCACACGGTGCCTACACACACGTACTGAGACTTCCACCGCTTCCATTCGCGGCCGATTGGCGAGCTGTGCCGCCATCGCCGTCGTCATCTCTGATCGGGCACGTCATCGGGCGGTGAGCCGCGACGCCACCGTGACATCGTTTTCTCGCTCTTCTCTCTCTGTTCTCTCGCAACAACTCACGCAGATCTCTCTCTCTCTCGACCCACACACGCACACGGACGAAGCACACACACGCAACTCTTTCTCCTCTCTTCCCTCTCGGCGGTGCCGCCATCTCTGGCCGGGTATGCCCACGCCGTTGTCGCTGACCACGGCTCTGCTCCAGCTACTGTCGCCGTCGATCGATAGCCGAGCCCTAGTGGCTCGGTCCACAACTTGGTTCAAAGGAATATGCCATTATGTTCTTAGGATTCTATTTGCCATTGTTTATGTAATTCACTAAATTAAAATTTATTACGTATCTTGTAAATCCTTGTATTGTTAATGACTTTGTGTTGTTGTTGTGGAGCATATGGAGTGGTTGCATGTGTTGGTTTCTACATAGATAACCTATGTAAATGTGTATATGTGTGAGGAAGATATAAACTATGTTGATGATTTCTTGTGGATTATCTCTTTGAAGTTGTGTGCGTAGAGTATTGTGCTTAAGCTAGAATAATTTCTTTGAAATGTAAGCGCAGGGTTAAGAGCAACACCTTATTGGCTTGGAAGAAAGGATGATAGTTGTTGGATCTTGAATTCTGCTTTGATCGAATGGATAGCACTTTCTTGAAACAACAAAGTGATAAAAGTTGTTAGCTTGTCTTGTAAGAACATGAGAATACAAAGAAGAAAAATGGGTTCTTACATTGTTGGTTCTGTCTTACGCTATTGTCGAGCTTGGAAAGTGGAGAAAATGTGAGTTAATTGAATATGAGAGGAGAGAAAATGTGTGATCTTGTGTAATGTTTCATAGGATAGTTTCGGGGTGAAAAGATGAGTATTTAGGGAAAAGTAGAGTAAAGTAGGGTAAAGTGGAATATTTTGGGGAATAAAATGATGTGGTTTGACTAGATGGTTTATCCGATTATAAAATATCGGTTCGACTTATAATCAGTATTCGATTACTCCGACATTCGTTTAAATTTTCTGGCTTAGAAAATAAAATCGAAGCGTCAAGCGATTATAAAATTTAATAATCGCTCTAAATTAAAATCTCGATTTAGCTAAAGAAATTAGTAATCAAAGTTTAAATTTCTCGGGTATTACATACCATCCCCTTAAAAAATTTCGTCTCGAAATTTGCTAACTGGAAAAAGATCGGGTATTTCTCACTCATAACATATTCTAATTCCCAAGTTGTTTTTTTTTTCTTATCACTTTTTCTATCGGTATTTTCTTGTTCTTTGTTTTGGATATGTCGGCCCAAAATTCTCGTAGATAATTCTACATAACTCATATTATCATCGAGGACAATATCTGTCGGTGATTTTACATGACTGGGGTCATATGTGTACTTTCTAAGTTATGAAATGTGGAACACATTGTACACGTTCCCAAAGCTTAGCGGTAATGTCGGTCAGAAGTTATTGGTACTATCGTTTCCAATATTTCATAGGGTTCTACGAAACGTGGTCGCAACACCCCTTTAATTCATTAGCGGGTCTGTCTCACAATCATGATCATCTTTCTCATAGAGTCGGGTCCTACTACTCTTCTTTCTCCCACTTTATCTCTGTAAAGTGGTGATCGATAATTCTTTCCATAAAGCGTTTCGTATGATGTCATTCCAATAGTTGCTTGATTAACTGTTGTATGCGAATTCCACAAGTGGTAACACTTGTTCCAAAATTTTTCTCATCTGTCCAGGACAACAGTCCTCAATATATCTCAAGCGTTTGGATGGTCCTCTCAGATTGTCTTTCCGTTTGTGGGTGGAACGCGGTACTGAAATGCAATCGAGTTTCAAATTCATTTTGTAAGCTTGTCCAAAATCTGGATGTAAATTTTGAATCTCTATCAGACATGATAGTCCTTGGAACTCTATACAAACGTACGATCTCTCGAACATACAGTTATGCTAATCTACTTGATCCATATATTATCGGAATTGGTAGAAAATGCGCGCTCTTGGTTAAACGATCAATGGTGACCCACCTAGCGGTATTTTCTCTTTGTCATTTGGGTATCCCGGTAACAAAATCCATGGCTATGTCATCCCATTTCCATTCTGGTATGTCCAGCTGTTGTAGGGTTCCATACGATCGCCGGTGGAGTGTTTTCACTTGTTGACACGCCAAACAACGCTTTTACGTATCAAGCTTACGCCTCGCTTCATTATATCCCACCAAAATTTTCTCTTGAAATCTCGATACATTTTGGTGCTTTTGGGGTGTGTTGTAATACATCTCATGGCTTCTCTCAAGATCTCACTCTTAAGCCTTTCGCCTTTTAGAAATACACACTGCCATCATATAGTAAAACATCATATGTTGCTACTCAAAATTCTTGTGGTCATTATTCTCGATTTTGGCTCGTATTCCTCCAAATTTTATTGCTCTTCTTCCGAGCTTCCAAGATTCGAGCTTTAACCTGGATTGCAATCAACGCTGCAATACGCCTTCATCGCCTTAGGCGGCTCTATAAATTCGATGTTAATCCTCCAAATTGCTTATTAGCATCTCCTCATGACCGAGGAGGCATCCCAAACTAGGGTTAGATTTATGACTCAAGGTATCGCTACAATATTAGCCTTGTCTGGGTGGTAATTGGTACCATCGTAATCTTTACTAGTTCTAACCATCTACGTTGTCCCATGATAAGATCTTTCACTCAAGAAATATCGCTTTTATGGTCAAGATAGATCTCACATCTAACTCCATAGAGATGGTGTCTCCAAATCAAGAAGTGCATGTATGATCGCTTGTTAATTTTAGGTCGCATAGGATAGTTCAACTCATGTAGGCGAATTGCCTTGAAGCATAAGCAATAACTCCGCCTTCTTGCATCCGAACACATCCTAGCCCATTCTTCAAGCGTCCGTAGATTGTGTACTCACCGATCCGCTTCATCACGAGTAGGTAAGCCGTTGTCGAACTCCTTCAATCTCGGAAACTAGCCTCATACTTGACGGCCCAAGTGTACTTGATTCATTTTCTCACAATTGGGTCATAGGTCGGCTATCGCTGAAAATCATTCGATAAATCTTCGATAGTAGCCGCAAGTCCTAAGAAGCTCAATTTCATTCTGGTCTTTTGGTGATTCCCATTCTCGAATCAGATTGATCTTGATGGGTCTACTTTGATTTCCCCGTGGGACACAACGTGGCCTAAGAATTTCACTTCGCCTAACAAAAACTCACACTTGCTAAACTTGGCGAAGAGTTGTTTTGCCTCAACGCTTGCAAAAGACGGTCCTCAAGTGCTCTTCGTGTTCTTGGTTATTCTTGGAGTATATTAGGATATCGTCTATGAATACTAAGACAAATTTGTCTAAGTATGGGTGAAATACCCTATTCATTATATCCATAATTACTGCCGGGGCATTTGTAAGTCCAAATGGCATAACGATGAATTCGAAATGACCCTACCTTTTACGGAAAGCCGTTTTAGGTACATCTTCGGGTCTAATCCTTAGTTGATGGTATCCCGACTTTAGATCTATCTTTGAAAAGACTCATGCTCTCTTAAGCTGATCAAATAGATCGTCAATTCGGGGCAAAGGATACTTATTCTTAAGAGTTATCTTGTTCAACTCTCGATAGTCTATGCACATTCTCAGTGTACCATCCATTTCCTTCACAAAAGGACAGATGCTCTCCATGGAGATACACTGGGTCTAATGAAACCTAACTCCAAGACTTCTTGCAGTTGGATTTTCAATTCCTCGTTCCTTCTCCATGCCATCCGGTTATGGGGCTTTACGATGTGAATAGAACCTAGTTCAAGGTCGATCATGAACTTGATCTATCGGTTTAGCGGTATTCCTGTGAGTTCATCCGAAACACATCGGGATTCCTTCACGATCGGGACGCCTTCTATCCTTCTCTAATTCTCGATCTTCCTCCCGGAGATAGACGCAGGCAGCATGGTTCTCGGTCTTGTTCAAGAACGCCCTGCTTCAGAAAAGCGGATATAATTGAGACTCTCCTTCCCATGTTGATCCCGTGAAAGTCTATAGGTTTCTTTCCGAGATGTTGAGAAATCTTCCTTTCATTGTGTGCGGATTGTCGATTATGTTCGGCTAACCAATCCATCTCTATGATTATATCCACATCTATCATAGGTATGACGTGAAGATTATCTCGTCATGACCAAGTAAACCTAGTCCAAGTTCTAGGTTCCAAGATGCTGGTTACCGCTTTTATGCCTCCCATCGAGAAGGAATTCTCATGATTTGTTCAACAAGGCTTAGGATCAAACCTAAGTTCTCTACGCATGCTTCAAAGAATAAAAGAACGCGAGGCTACCAAGATCAAACAAGAGGCTAACGTACAATTGAGGAGTATTCTCATTCCTTCCAAGTTTCCTTAGTTCGCTGGCGCCCTGCGAAAATGTCCTTCCCGGTCAGAAGAGTAGGCCCTAGCTTGCCGGGGCGGTTGTCGTTGTTGATGTTGTTGTCATCGCGTTCTCGGCTTTGTTGTTGTTGTTGTTGGAGTCAGGCGGTATCAAGGTCTGCGGGCCGTCGCCATTGTTGTTGTCGTTGCCGTAGTCGATATGGTCGTTGATTCGGCAGTGGAAGACTGGACCGGGTTTGTTGTCGAAGCGCTGAGCTTGATAGCCCGGATTGGCCGGACTCGGTCAGCACGTGGGACTGGCGCTTCCCACTGGCGCATCCTGTAGCAGCCCTTAGAGTAGTGACCCTTCCGCCACAATTGAAACATCCTCATTGGTGAACGCAAGACACCCTTGTGATTCCTATAGGCACTGGCTGGATTTGTATACCGAAAGCGCTTTGGTTGAGCTTGTATACAATGTTTCCTCTACCACTATTACAATCTCCTATCCGACGGAATACTTGATCGCATATATCTGTGTCCCCTTATCTCATATATGTTAGATCATACAAGGTGTAGAAGATCACGTAAGTCTCGTATGATCGGGTCAAGCTTAATGAGATATAAAAGTTTCACACCAGACGACTTAAGGACGAGTTGTCTGTTTAGCCAGCAAGATAGATAAGAAGTGACTGACTTAGTTGCTTTGTCTATACCGGCACGCCCTCGCACGATTGAAGGATCACAAAGGAGATGTTCTTCTTCCGACCGTCAGAAGAACCAAGATCCGCGTGACTTACGTATGATCTAAACCCCGATAAGGTATTAGGTGAGTATGGAGTTGTCGACCATCACTTCTGACTTGTTATGAGTGAGGGTTAGAGTGTTCTAACCCAAGATTCTCCGTGATCTTGCGTGGTGGCAAAGTGCTTCAGATGTCACGCTAGTTATCCTCAGACGAGTCACCGATCCGCTAGGACGATGACGCCCCTTAAGCGAGCTCAAAGGTTTATTGTACTAAACCCCAGTTGAGTTAGCTCAAGTACAACAATAAGGTCGAGTGGTACTACTTAAGGAAATGAAGTTATTAATCGTTTTAAGCAATGATTGCTAGAAATGATTAATGGACGCTCGATATCTTAAATACGGGATTCAGAATGCTTCAGTGCAAGTTCGACTCAACTTCTGAGTAATAAAGGGTAAGTCAACATTCTTTCTAGTGGCATGATCGAATGTTTATAAATTAATTTATGTTCAACGAACATAAGATAATTAATTTATTTGAGGCCCATCTTTATTCCTCGTGATTGATCCTCGGCCGGCCCATCCAGTGCCCATAGCTACAAGAAAATCGCCCCTATGTGCCCTATTGGCAAGATTTTTATTCTCTTTATCCATAAGGATATAATTATATTTATGGTATATGCATAGATCCTTTCCATATAAGATTATGGTAATAATCCCGAGAGTATGAAAATAATCCGAGAGTATGGAAATAATCCTAAGATTATGGTAATATTCCATATAGATTATGGTAATATTCCATATAGATTATGGTAATATTCCATATAGGATTAAGGTAGGCATTATAAATATAAGGTATGAGATAAAGTCTAGTTAATGGTCATATAATTAAACCTACAATTTTCGTGCATCACATATTCAAGAGTGTGAGGATTCTCGAAAATTCCATAAGTGTGGTCAGCGATTTTCCAAGCATTCTCCATAGATCGCCCTCACCGACGCCGAGATTGGGCAACCGAATACAGTCCGTAAGATCAAAGCACGAGTCTCGATCCGCTCGATCCGCTCATCCCGCTCGATCCACCTCGATACAGATCCAAAGGTAAACACGAGAAAACCCCACGTGTTGCAATTAATTATATAGACGCATGCTAGGTTTATAATCAATGTATGCGTGAATTAAACACCCAAGACGGATCTCTGGCGTAGGTTAACATACGCTTTTCCCTACACTGTATCGTGAGCTCGATCGAATCTCGCTCTATCGATTAATTCACGCTTGATTATTACGCGCGCTTATTTAATTATGGATCCGCTGCTCATCGTGGCTCGCTTATTATTTTGTCGGATGTTGTTGTTTTCACCACGAGAAAATCCGTGGTTAGATTAGATTTTATTATGTAAATCTTATCTCGTAAAGAAGAACGAAGACGAAAGAACGAAGAACGAAACGACGGAAAAACAGTATCTCGGCAGCCCCTCGACGGTATCTCACGAGCGAGCCTCGCGGGTCGCGAGGGCGATCGCGACGGGCGCTGGCGACGGGCGCATGCTCACAAGACGAGATCCCTCGGCGCCACGCGAGCAATCTAGCGGTCGCGAGACGAGGCCGTAAAGCAAGCGAGCCAGCGAGCTAGCTGGACGTGCGCGCGCGCTCACGCGAAACCCGCGCCAGGAGCGCACTCTGATCGCGAAGTTTCGTCAGCCGGGCGATGACGCCTCGGCAGACGCTCGGCGCGCGGGCGGCCACGCATGTTCCGCTTGTCGGGTCACGGTCGCCTTTAGCGACCGCGAGGTAGCCCACGGACACGCGAGAAGGCGGCGGACAAGAGTCGGGCGCTGGCCGGGCTCGCTTCTTTCGCCGCTGGCCAAGATGACACGGGACCCGCCCGCATTCCGCTTCCAACCCAATCCAGATTTTCCTGAAGTCCGCGCCTGGCGCACGCGAGGCCCAATTGTTGAATCTGGTCCGCGCCCGCACGCGAGGTCCGCTTTTCAAAGTTTAATTTCAGACTTTGTAAATCTATGTAATAGATTAGATTTAAATGTGCAGTGTTTCACGATTGGGCCGCTGGCTGAACGCTTTATTTTATTTTTATCGCTCATATGCATGTCGTGGATGTTTAAATTATGCAAGAGTATGTTATGTATGTTTATATTACGCTGACAAACCTTAAGTGTTTTACGTGAATCGATGCGCATAGTAAGCATGCTAGGTTTAATCGCTTATCAAGCATATTTTAGAATTCATGAGCATGTTTTATATGTCGAGTTCTATAGAAAAGCATGCTAGATTACGTGATCCGCATGGACAAACCTTTGAATAAAAAGACTAAGCAAGCCACCCGACAAATTAATTTTTCATATTAAATGTTAAGACCTCCACCTTTGATCTCTAAACAAAGCGAGAGGATCGTGAGTAAACGCCCACACGCGCTGCTTGCTTGCACTGCTTATCATAAGTTTGTTAGATGAGATTTCTAAATAAAACTTTTAAATCTATCGAGAAGTTGGAGTTTCATGTAAACGCCCACACGCTGCGGCTCAGTATGTGCATTTTCATAAGTTCTCTGAGATAGATATAAATGAGATAACAAAAGAATTTGAATTGAAGCGGTATGGTCCGAGTGAGTATACCAATTTAAGAATTCATTTTCTCGTTAAAATTGTGGTCATCATTAGACATCACCTCAAGTACAACTTCCCGCCAAGTCCCTTCTCGCGATAGTGATGTGGTCTAGTAAGTCCAATCATTATTTCATTCATCATAAGGATAAGTTGACATGGATTGAAATTAAACGACTAAAGGTATATTTTAGTCCGGTCGAGGGGTTCATGTAAACGCCCACACGCGTGGCTCGTATGTGGAATTCTCGGGCATTGAGGTTTCAATTAATATTGTTTTATCAAAAGGTTACAATATTATTGTTATGTAATTATTTACATCGTGATGCTTATGTGTTTACATTATCGCTTTCAGATATGCCTCTTACGCCGATTATCAATATGCCGCACAAAACTGTTATCCGTCCAAATTTCATCGAGTGGAAACGAAACATGGAATATGTTCTTATCGTCAAGAACACATGTTTGTTCTCACTATATCTAAACCCGATGCCTTTACCATCGACGATCGACTAATGAGCGCACCGAGAGTCAAGCAGACTTTGAATAAGTCAAACAATATGGCTAAATGCTATATGATGACTACGATGTCCAAAGGCTTGCACAGCAAAGATCGGGCCGATTACGACGCGATCGATATTTGGTCAAGTCTCGAGAGTAAGTTTGGGCAATGGATCGACATCCGCCCACACAATGAGAGAAATTCAAGCGTAAGACGAAGAAGGAAGTTCGTCCATGAACATGTCTCCCACATGACTCATCTCATGGATAGTCTTGACTGGGAGGAGGTATTGACAATGGGCCAAGGTCGATATCATCCTCAACACACCGCCAAGTCTTTTTGAGAACTCGCGAATGCAATCATGAGCAAGACCGAGTTTACTCTTAGTCGCTTGCTTAATGATCTCACATGGAAGGAGTTACGGGAAAGGAGCACATGCTCTGCTAGCACATCTAAGGGCCCAAAATTTTCGCTGCAAATGGAAATAGAAAAGTGGTGCCAAAGGTGGTAAAGGCGTGGAAATAGCGGGAGTAATGGGAGCAAGAACATGGTTACCACCGAGGCTCAAGAAGCCAAAGGTAAGCGGCAAGTGCTTCTGTGCGGTAAGACTGGCATCGGCGCCCAAGTGCTCTATGCTCAATGCTCAAGGTACGCCGCTTGTTTTAGTAACGGAAACATGTTTAGCTACTTGTTCTACCCATTCTGGGTAGTAGATACGGCGAACCGATCATGTTTGTTACACCTGTGTGGGTTCCCATGGACAAGGGAGTCGCTTGATGGCGAGATAACGATTCCATGGGCAACGCGCGAAAGTCTAAGTTGTTGCTTGGAGATGTTTCTTTATGTTTTGGGACAACAGCTTTAGTTTTGAAAGACGCTTTATATGTGCCGGATTTTCTATGAACCTTGTTTCGCTTTCAAATTATTTACTCATGGATATTCTCATATTTTTGATAGTGGTGTTTCTATCATAAGAAATGACGGTTATCTCGTGTCTGCACTTTATATAATTCGCTTTATACTATTTCGCGCAAAACATAATACCTATAACTATGTTGCATCTTCATCAAACCCTAAAAGAGAAAGTTTTCTTCAGAAGATGACTCTACTTTTCTCTCGCATCTTAGATTAGGTCACATCAATCTAAATAGATCCAAAGACTCGGCTAAGAATGGAGTCTGGTAATCTCACCTGCCATTCCGCTCCCACCGCGAATCCTCAGATAGAAGGTAAGATGTCGACCGCACTTTCAAAACGGCGGGTTATAGAGCCAAAGAAATGTTGAGTTAGTCCATTTCGACTGTGGACCGATGTCCACACAAGCTCGTGGAGGGTACGAGTATTTTGTCACTTTCATCGACGACACTCAAGGCACGGATACATATACCGCTCACCGAAGTTTGAATGCTTTGAGAAATTCAAAGAGTTTAAGGCGTATGGAGACGGTTAGGTAAAGTATCAAGTCATCGCGCCCTCGATCATGGGTGGCGAATACCTCAAGAACGAAGTTTATGGACTATCTAGTGAAGCTGGGATTACATCCCAACAAGACTTCACCGGCACACCACAAAGAAAATGTTGTGTCGAGCCGTGAAGAAATAGACTCTTTTGGAAATGATTAGATCTATGATGAGTTATGCTACATTGCCTATTTCGCTCGGGATATGCCTTAGAGACTGCATACTTCATAAATCTTGCACCGCCCAAGTCAATGAAAAGACCCCTTCGAGTTGTGGTTTGGGCGAAGCCCGCTTAAGCCACATATGATATTTGGGCACCCACATACGTCGAACAAAAAGGTCGACAAGTTGAGGCTAGATCCGACGCAAGCGTCTTTATCGCTATCCTAGAGGAACGAAGGTGGTTTATTCTATAGTCCTAAGGATCGAAGGTCATTATTAAGACTAATGCCCGATTCTTAAGAGGATTATATGAAAAATCATAAGTCCAAAGTTGAAATCATTCTTCAAGAATTAGAAGATGATCGCATTCCACCACCGACAGCTGCCAAAGGTAATGAGATGTCGAGTCTAGTGGAGGATCGACACCGATACTTCAAGAAATTGAAGTCGGTCGAGTTCCACCGAGATACCGACCGCATAAGTGGTACCTACACAGAAAGTTGTGCTGTTAGAGAACCACAATATCTGCACCCACCGCTGCTATTGTGCCCTGAGAACCTCGTCAGAGTGGAGGTTGTTCGTCAACCCGAGCGATTTATGTTCGTGGGTGAATCTTCTGATTTAGTCCCAGCAGACTAACATGCAATAATCGACCCATGGACATACAGGAGTGCGATACAAGATATTGATGCAAGATCATGGCACACCGCTATGGACTTAGAAATGGAGTCCATAACGGCTATGGATGATATGAAAGACACCTCTACCGCATGGCAAGGAAGCCATAGGTAGTAAGTGGATATACAAGAGGAAGAGAGATTCCGATGGAGAGGTTTCGCTTTTGTGCCGTGTTGCAGGGCGTAGGGACACTAGATTGAGGGCATCGATTTCGACGAGACCTTTCGCCAGTAGCAATGCTCAAGTCCATCGTAATTCTTCTAGCCATAGCAGCCCACTGAACCTAGAGGTTGGCAATGGACGTTAAACCGCTTCTAAACGGTTACCTCGAGGGGTGCAGAGATCATCTATATGCAGAACCTGAAGGTTATGTGGTAAAGGTGAAGAGCATCTAGTATGGAAGCTTAAGAAGTCCATTTACGGACTTAAGTGCCTCCGATCATGGAACTTACGCTTGACGAGGTGGTAAAGTCCTATGGATTTACCCACCGCTCAGCGAGAGTTGTGTGTATCGTTAGACGTCAACGGTGATGTGGTATTTCGACTTTATGTAGATGACATCCTTCTAGTCGGCAACAACTCGAAGTCGATATCGGACGAAAGAGTTGGCTATCCGATCGCTTTCAAATGAAAGACTTAGGAGATGCACATATCTTCTCGGGATCAAGGTTTACCGAGATCGCAAGAAGAAAATGTCGAGCTTATCTCAGCGCCTTACATTGATTCTCGGATTACTGCTTTTAGTATGCGACCGCCAAGAAAGGATTGCTACCTTCGCATACGCTGCCCTTTGATTTAAAACGCAGCCACCCATGACCGAAGGAGATAGAGGAAATGAGACAAGTTCCTTACGCCCCGCCGTAGGAAGTCTCATGTACGCAATGCTATGCACGAGGTCTCGATATCCCGCCATGCGGTGCAGGCATAGTAGCTAGATATCGCCTAACCCCGACAAGTTCATCGACCATAAAGAAGCATATACCAAGCACCGAAAAGGACTCTAGATTATAGGCTAGTTTACCATGCGTATAGTCTAATGCCTTGGGTTATACAGACTGGATTTCCAAGCCGACCGTGATGAGAAAAAGTCAACCTCGGCTATGTGTTTACCTTTGGGAGGTGGAGTCAGATCCTCATGGAGTGCAAAGCAAATGATGCATTGCGGACTCTACCATGGAAGCCGAATATGTAGCCGCTTCCGGAGGCTTCTACGAGGTCAGATGGTTCAAGAACTACCTCACGGATCTAGATGGGTACCGGTTTGCCCAAGAGTATCATAGTTTATCGTGATAACTCAGTGCAGTGGGCAAACTCAAGGAACCACCTGACCCACAAGCGCGCATCAAACACATAGAGAGAAAGTACCATGTCATACGAGAAATCGTTAGACGATAGGACGTGGTTGATCGAAAAGATTGATACGACGGAAAATCTAGCGGATCCATTCACGAAGAGCTTGCCGCAAAAAGTCTACGATGGACACGTTAGAGGACTCGATTGGCGCTGATGGCACCCACTTAGAAAGGAAACTTTGTATAAGTGGGAGAAGCAAAGTGATGGTTGTTTGTATAGCTAGTAGAAAGACACTTTGTATACTAAAAGTTTGCTTTAGTATGTGGGAGATTGTTGGATTTGTATACCGAAAGCGCTTTGGTTGAGCTTGTATACAATGTTTCTCGTTACCACTATTACAATCTCCTATCCGATTTGAATACTTGATTGCATATATCCGTGTCCCCTTATCTCATATATGTTAGATCACACAGTGTGTAGAAGATCACGTAAGTCCGTATGATTGGTCAAGCTTAACGAGATATAAAAGTTTCACACCGAGACGACTTAAGGACGAGTTGTCTGCTTAGGGTCGCAGATAGATAAGAAGTGACTCGACTTAGTTGCTTGTCTATACCGGCACGCCCCGACGTATTGAAGGATCACAGTGAGATGTGTTCTTCTTTCTCGACCGTCGTGAAGAACCAAGATCTCGGTGACTTACGATGATCTAAACCTCGATAAGGTATTAAAGTGAGCGAGTTAGTCGCACCATCACTTGACTTGTTATGAGCGAGGGTTAGATGTTCAACCCAAGATTCTCCGCATCTCGGGTGGTGGAAGTGTTTCGTGTCACGCTAGTTATCTGTAGACGAGTCACCGTATCCGCTAGGACGATGACGCCCCAGGAGCTCAAAAGGTTTATTGTACTAAACCCCGCAGTCGAGTTATCTCAAGTACAATAATAAGGTTGAGTGGTACTACTTAAGGAAATGAAGTTATTAATCGCTTTAAGCAATGATTGCTAGAAATGATTAATGGACGCTCGATATCTTAAATACGGGATTGTGAATGTCTAAGTGCAAGCCCGACTCAACTTCTGTAATAAAGGGGTAAGTCAACATTCTTTCTCTAGTGGCATGATCGAATGTTTATAAATTAATTTATGCTCCGGTCGAACATAAGATAATTAATTTATTTGAGGCCCATCTTTATTCCTTGCATTTGATCCCTGGGCTGGCCCATCCAGGCCCATAGCTACAAGAAAATCGGCCCCCTATGTGCTCCCATTGGCAAGATTTTTATTCTCTTTATCCATAAGGATATAATTATATTTATGGTATATGCATAGATCCTTTCCATATAAGATTATGGTAATAATCCTGAGAGTATGAAAATAATCCTGAGAGTATGGAAATAATCCTAAGATTATGGTAATATTCCATATAGATTATGGTAATATTCCATATGTGGTATTAATATGGTAGGTATTATAAATATAAGGTATGAGATAAAGTCTAGGTTAATGGTCATATAATTAAACCTACAATTTTCGTGCATCACATATTCAAGAGTGCGAGATTCTCGAAAATTCCATAAGTGTGGTCAGGGATTTTTCAAGCATTCTCCATAGATCGCCCTCACTGACGCTGGAGATCGGGCAACCGGATACGGTCCGTAAGATCAAAGCACCAGTCTCGATCCGCTCGATCCGCTCATCCCTGCTCGATCCACCTCGATGCATCCAAAGGTAAACACGAGAAACCCCTACGTGTTGCAATTAATTATATAGACGCATGCTAGGTTTATAATCAATGTATGGTGAATTAAACACCAAGACGGATCCCCTGGGCGAGGGTTAACATACATTTTCCCTACAGCACCTTGGGCACGCAGGAGCCTCACGACTTCCGGTTTCCGCCAAAGCGGGCACCATAAGGTGTCAATTTCCTCGCCTGCGCCTGACGACACGTTATTCCCTCGCCATGGCCTCCTCGCTACTCGCCGCCATTGATCCTTACCCTTAGTGGAGTCCTTCCTACTTTCTCTTTCCGCGATCTCCTGGCGATTCGTGGACGTATGGACAATCCTATCCTCGTGAAAAGTAAATTTCAATGTCCAATGCTCTATTAAGGGCCTCACGATAGGTCGATTTAATGACCGACTAGTGACACTGACATCATGATAGAGTGATGCAAACTAAAGTTCGTTGATTCCCGACTTGGTTTGTGTTCCCAGTGAACTAATTACAAGAGCTCGAGCAAAGCAGTTAAATTTTCAGCCCGTTAGCCAAGAGATTCAATTATCGACTTATCAACGAGGCATTCATCCCTCGTTCATGTGTCATTCATCGCTCCCGTGTTGTTTAGGCGAATTGCTCGGGTCGTGAGGTCAAGTATTACCCGCGCTCTTAGAGGGTCGATTTCAATGTATTGGAGCATACATCCTATCTATTTGTCGCTCATTTTCACATTTGATTCTAGGTTACGATTCGCCAATTTCCAACCGATCAGGATCGCATCACTAGAAGTCTCTTCGTAACTCTTCGCCTCTCTTCTCAGCAGTGTCAACCGCTTGAGACGATACCGCGATATCTCGCACGCACGGTCGTGAACTGTGACCGTGGTCTTTCCTTGTCGAGATTGTAGAACTCGTGTTCTTTCTTCACGGTAGCTCTTAGAATGTACTTTTGTACACTTCATCCTCGAACTCTCCTGTGTGTAATCTTTCGACTCTCTCGTAGAGAGTCTTCCTCTTAGTTTCCCACCGTAAGTCGGCAGATCAAATATCCGAAAGCAACGCATGACAAGCGCTTCGAGAGGTGCAAGAAGGAAATCAAGGTTTGCTACAGCACATGAATCCATAGTTCTACATTCACGGATTCCCATCCCATCAAGGTCAAGGATTCTATCTAAGGATTAGCCTCAATCTTTCTTGCCGACAGGTAGAGTGGTGTCCTCTCCTTTGGTGTAACTCACGGTGTTTCCTTCGCCGGCATTCTATACTTCTTAAATACACTCAATCAAGTATCTTCTTATGCCATCCATCGTGATCATAAATGTGTTAGCCGATATGTATATATAATCATACCGTAAGTCTAGCACATCGTCGAACATCATATAACGACATCAACCAATGGCTCTCACGAGCTATCATCATATCAAATCAAATGCCACTACAAGAATTTTCTTCAGCTTGCTGAGATTTACCAAAAGAGGCAGGTACGGAGTACGATGCTCCAAAACTAATATCAAGATCCTCCACGCACTCTAATCACGGCATGCATAAATATTTAAACGCCACCGAGGTCATCAAAATAAGAGTTCGTGTCGAAACGACTTATCGCTTCCGCATGCATCACAAGATATACAAAAGTATCTAAGCAAAACACTATCTAGTCTTAAGAACTAGATCCATAATCGCCTGTGGTATAAATAGGGCTCGGGCCGTTCGAGTCGTGGACCGAAAGTATGGGTACTATCAATTTCCTTTATTTCATTGTCGCAGGTGTCCTCATCAGATCCTCTCAGGTCCTACTCCTCTTCGACCTCAAAGACTAAATGGGGAATCACGGTCTTCTGATTATAAAGACTCTAGCTTCTTCCATAGTAGCTAAGTCTCGGCGGATCTCACCATGATCTCCTCATAGCATTGCCTCGAAACGGAGAAGCAAAAAGACGGGCAAGCTTCTCTCACGCGCATGCGCTAAGCCACGTGATTCATAATCTCACGATCGCGTGGTACACGGGTCCGTGACGGGTGGCGGTCAGACCGAAATGCCTTAGGTAGAGGCCGCCGGCATGGAATGATCAAAAGCGATGGTCCGAGCAAGCAACGACGGGCTCGAATCCTACTAGCGTAGGACCGTAAAAGTGATTTATCTGGGACTAGAAGATCCACCAATATGTTCCTACCACAGTGCAAGCAAGAACACAGTGTCTATCGATTCCAGTGAGGCACTTCCTGATGAAGCCACTAGGATTCTCATCACGCTAGGTATTCTCGCCGTGGATATACGGTCCACAAGGCGCATTCTTCATACCATGAATACGTAGTTCGTGTGATCATGAACGGGTAAGTCTACCTCAAGATCTAAGCTCTCTCGATCACTTATATATGTATTCGCACAATATCTCGCTGTACACCGCCTTGGGTGGCGCTTACAATCAATCGAGTACAACCGTCAGAAGTACGACGATCACGAGCATGTGCAACAGCCCAATGATGCATGAAGTGAGCAAAGAACTTGCCGACGCCATCTCCTCGGGCACATCTAGTAGAACGCATAACCTCCTGTAAAGTGGCTATACAGATAAGGACTTATAGTTGTAAAAATCATCCGAACCAAAATTTTATATCCTATAATCCTAAGTTCTTATGAAACTACTTTCATAGTTCGTCTTTGAAAGATGTCAGATGGTCTCTTAGATAGAACAGACTTTCAATGTCTAGCCTTCTGTAAAGGCTATGGTCACCATTTATCATCGGGTTATGAATTTTATTTCCATTCGAATCATAACATTCGATCATATGCATTCTCGCAATACTCAAAATTCTATCTTTCTTTTATACATACTTTCTTAACGTTATGCTGATTCTTCGTTATTTCCACGATAGCAATAGCACATATAGTGTTCAAATTCCTTCACATAGAGGTTGTGATTCATAGCAATGTGAACCTCCGCTACAATCGCTCATATCATAGACTGTCTGGTTGTCATCCTCGCATCCGTCCGTATCGTGATTCTTATAATTTCTATGTTCTCGCTCTTCCTTAGTATTCCATTCAACCGGGATACCTTATGTTCTCATACTAAGTTCGCGCAATAAGGATCATGCCTTAAGAGTCTATGTTCTCATGGGGAAACATACTCAATTTACATTATGCCTCTAGATGCATTGCATATAAGAGTAGACACAACTCATAACATATATTGAGATAAACAGGTATTCTCATATCATTCATTTATCAATCTCCCAGAGTTTTCAACTCTTTTCAATCTACAACCAATTATTTTGAAAATAACTTTTCAATTTAAATCAATTTTTTTTTCTTTTTCCAAAATCATTGGAAACAACAACTCCATTTGAAATTTCGAGACTTTTCTCCTTTCAAACATATTACAACCTTCAATACCATACGACTTTTGTAAGTCCATTTCACATTTCATAAACTTCCATCATTTCAAAACAACTTTCACCATTTCAAAGCAACTTCCACAATTCTAAACAACTTCCAATCGAGATAGTTACCTTTCCTCGCTGAGCAGACGACGACGATGGAGTGCAGCAGAAATCAAATACCCACGCTTCAAGACTCAACTTTCAACTTAGATTCAAGGAAAGGGTTTCTGGTTCGAGCTAACAAGTGCTCGATACCACTTTAGGACAACCCGACTTCAAAGAAGTACGGATCATATGAATCGCCACCGGTATGATAAATGCAGCGATATATATAATTAAACTAATACGATTAACCAATCAATTGCTAATAAATGCATAGATCGAAAGGAATAAGTCAGATCGATACCACCTCAAGTCACGTATGACTTGTAAAAGGGTTCAAGGTTCAAATATAACATGATCGTGGCGCAATCAAGAACGAGGTACCACCTCAAGTTCAATACGATATAAAAGCACCATAATCAAAAGATACCAAACAATATCGTAGTTAGAAGAATAAACGTGTGAACATGTATATGGCGATACATGCTCAAGGTTCTAGAAATCCTTTCAATTAAAGCAACAAAACCACTACCACTTTGCACCGCCCGCACCCATCATCAATCTCGCTCAACCTCGCACATCAAAACGAGACGCAGGCTAAGTACAAAAGTACTGGACTCATTGTCGAAAACATTTTTTTGTCAAAAGTTATCGAATCGCCCACAATAGCACATGAGGATTTTAGTTAAAAGACTCATGCCTATCAAACATTTTATCATTTTTCAAAAGCTGCTCGTCAACTATTTTATCCATGTTGTCCATATCCGATCATTCATTCATCATTCATTCGCTCATTCATTCACAAGACTCATGGAGGCGGCCACCCACACATAGTCGCCGTGACCGGCCGAGGTAGCTAACCCAACACACAACACATCGGTACACAATCCGAAAGTTAGTCCTCAACTAAGTCGGATCCGATCGCATTCTTTTTTACGCTAGGACCAACTCATTCTCATACCACGCTGGATATACCAACCTCGATAGATCACAACAAAACATAAACATTTGGCAACAATAACAGCTCATGGAATAATATTTCATAAAGCTTTTGAAATCATGCTTGAGATAGATATGCATATCATTTTTGTTTCAAGAGAGCCCACCTCAAGAATTGTCCTTCTTCAAGTACCGCTAGCGATCCTCCTTGTTTTCATACGCCCACGCCGACCTTGTCAACGTAAGAAATATAATTTAGTATGTCATTCGCTTCTTTCGAGAAGTATCGCTAATATTCAACGACTCGATATCCTTTAAGTCTGGGTTTTAGGATTTTCGCTATCGCAAGACTCAATTAACAACTCAGATTTCGCCTATTCGATTAGTCTCGCCATAACGATAGATTTACACTTTGTCATTGCATTCTTCTCCACGATCGATGTTTCTTCACGTCAAGTCAGATAATTTATGAATCTTAAATTCATAACTAATATTCATCACTTGTTAACGCTGATCAACGATTTCGAGCCCAATACCTCATTCATCACTATCATTTCCTCGCCGTGTTTCTCCCTAACACGTCCCACATATTTCATCGTGAGAAACCCATATCTACAAGACACAATCGATAAAGGTTTTTTATAAATCAATCATCTTCTAACAATCGCTCTATAAATTAAAGTTGCTTAAATAATATTTTCTCAAGCATCTACTGACATAATCAACTCATTAATATTTAATTAAATATCAAATTTAATTAAATAGATCCATAATTAAAGCTAATTAAATGGATCAATTAAAGTCCAATAACATTTGATTAATCAATCAAATTAATTTAATTCATCTTAGATATCCATTAATTAGATTTATTTTCAATCACACATTTGTAAATAATTTACATAAGGTTCATCTCATACATAAATAAATCACTTAAAAGAATAATTTCAATTATCCCTTAACATAATTAATTAATTATGTTATTCAATTTCTAAAAATTAGACTTTATTCAATATAATGAATTTAATTAACTCTCTTTAAATAATTTATATTTAGATTATTATTTAATTAATTACTTAATTAATCTCAAAATTTAATTACTAAAATTAAATCTCATTTTTAATTAATATAGAATTTATTCAATCCTTCATTAAATTTTAATGGATCATAGATGAATAGTTCAAGTCCATTACCAAATTAAATTTAGCCCAATATTGAAAAATAAGTCAAGCCCATCTTCAATTTAATTAAAAGTCCATATCAATTTAATTCAAGAGCCCTTCTTCCATTTAATTTAAAAGCCCATAGCAATTTATTCTAAATGCCCATCTTTCATTTAATTATAGAAGCCCATCTTACATAGGTCCAATACCATTTATTTTAAACCACCCACATCACATAGCCCATTCTCCTTCTTTTTTCGCCCATAATCAAGGCCCAACACCAAAATTTTCGCCCAATGAAAATAAGGCTCAAACCAACATAAAATAGAAACCCTAGCAGCCCCTCCCCCAACACTCATCCGCCTCTCTCGAACTCACTGCGGGCGCACACACTCATGCGGATTGCCGCCGCCTTCCCACGGCTTTCCGGGCGAGTCGCGCCACCGCCGGCACCGCCCATTACCTCATGTTATCTTTCTTCACTCTTCCTTATCACACGGCATACACACACGCATCGAGACTTCCACCGCCCATTCGCGCCAATTGGCGAGCAGGCCACCATCGCCGCCAGTCATCTCGATCGGGCACGCCATCGGGCGATGAGTCATGACGCCACCGCTGACTGCTTTCTCTTCTTCTATGTTCTCTCAACAACTCACACATCTCTCTTCTCACCCACACACACACACACGACGAAGCACACACGCAACTCTTTCTCCTCTCTTCCTCTCGCAGGCCGCTGCCTCGGCCGGCACGCCCACGCCGCCGTCATCGACCACGGCTCGCTTCCAGCCACCGCCGCCGTCGGTCAATAGCCGAGCCCTAGTGGCTCGGTCCACGCTAGGTTCAAAGGAATATGCCATTATGTTCTTAGGATTCTATTTGCCATTGTTTATGTAATTCACTAAATTCGGAAATTTATTCTGATCTTGTAAATCCTCAGTATTGTTAATGACTTTGTGTTGTTGTTGTGGAGCATATGGAGGGTTGCATGTGTTGGTTTTTCCAGAGATAACCTATGTAAATGTGTATATGTGAGGAAGATATAAACTTGTTGATGATTTATCATGATTATCTCTTCAAGTTGTGTGCGAGTATTGTGCTAAGCTGAATAATTTGCGTAAATGTAAACAAGAGTTAAGAGCAACACCTTATCGCTCGGAAGAAAGGATGATAGTTGTCGATTCGAATTGCTTTTGATCGAATGGATAGCACTTTCTTGAAACAACAAAGTGATAAAAGTTGTTAGCTCAGATCTGTGAAGAACATGAGAATACAAAGAAGAAAACGGGTTCTTACATTGTTGGTAGCTGTCTTCGCTATTGTCGAGCTTGGAAAGTGGAGAAATGCAGAGTTAATCGAATATGAGAGAGAGAAATGCGTGATGTCAGATGTTTCATAGATAGTTTCAGGTGAAACGATGAGTATTTAGGGAAAAGTAGAGTAAAGTAGGTAAAGTGGAATATTTTGGGAATAAAATGATGTGGTTTCGACTAGATAGTTTATCCAAGATAAAATATCCGTTCGACTTATAATCAGATTCGTTCTCCCGACATTCGCTTAAATTTTCTCGCTCGAAAATAAAATCGAAACGTCAACGATTATAAAATTTAATAATCGCCTTAATTTAAATCTCGATTTAGCTAAAGAAATTAGTAATCAAAGTTTTAAATTTCTGGTATTACATACCATCCCCTTAAAAAAATCCGTCCTAAATTTGCTAACTTGGGAAAGATCCGGTATTTCATTCATAACATATTCTAATTCCCAAGTTGTTTTTTTTTTCTTATCTATTGTGTCGCCATAGAACTTTTTCTACTGGTATTTTCTTGTTCTTTTGTTGTTGGATATGTCGGCCCAAAATTCTCGTAGATAATTCTACATAACTCATATTATCATCGAGGACAATATCCGTTGGTGATTTTACAATGACCTGGGTCATATGTGTACTTTCTAAGTTGTGAAACGGAACACATTGTACACGCTCCCAAAGCTTAGCGGTAATGTCACCAGAAGCTATGGTACTATCGCTTCCCAAAACAGCTCGATTGTGATACCCCGTCCTTTCTAAGCTCGCTTGTATGGCACGCCGAGAAAAGGTCAAAGGTTGACTTTTTTTTCGTGATGCGACCATCACGAAACCTCAGCGTTAAGAAGAGTGTCTTATGCCACTAATTCATAGACACTAAGTATGCAGTGTTTTCACCACCCATGAAAGTTCGCACTGAAGTTATCGAAAACCGGACTTTTCATCGGTCTTGTAAAAGCATATCCTGCTTATAGTCCAGTGTCCGTATTTTATTTCGAGTCCATGGGTACTAAGTTTGCAAATTTGGAGTCCGCTTGCAAAGTTGTGTCGCTTATGCCAGTGCCGGTATTACTACAGCAGAGCAGCCAAGCGCTTCCTATAAACAGGAGGCTAGGCCTCATTTTCAACGCTCATTTCCTTCGCCTCTCTCTGTTTACGGACCAGCCGAGCAGCTCCAGCACGCGCAGTCACTGGCGTGGCGGGATTGAGTCGGGAGGCCATGGCTGCGCCATCATGCGCCGCCACCACCACCGATCATCCCTCCCCAAGCCCCCTGCTTATTTTTGTCCTTTCTTGTTTTGATTCATCCTTTAGTAGATCGATAGCATAGAACTCGATTCAAAAGAGACGGACGGAAACGGCCGAGGCCTACCGATTTAGCCAAGACCGCCGCCCATCGCCGCCGCCGTGAGCTGTTGTCGCCGCTTGCGGCCGACGGCCACCTTTTGCTACGGGTCCTTTAGGTTTTGAGTTCCGCCATGCATTCCACTAAAGTACCGATTCCGCTTCCGCTTTTCGCTTCGCATGTCGGATGTTTTCCGCTGCTTCGAAGTTTTCTAAAGAAGACATGCCCGGGTTATCCATTTTCAACATAGTTTGTCATTCCATGTTCGTCGTTATACATATTGCTTATGTTTCCATTTCATGCATCGATTTCGACGGTTTATCCCGGATCCGGCGATAGCATCGATTTTCGCTTCTTCACGCTAAGATTCGAGTCAACTCGCATGCATGCATATTTTGAAAGTACCCTATTATAGTTCTCGATGCCCCAATATATTTCCTTTTGCATCGAGTTGATTTGAAAACCCTGAGAGTGCCAAATATGGGTTCGTAAAGTCGAAACCCTAATTTTGCTTCGATCTTCATTCGATCACGATATTGCTTTGCTTGTGGACGTGACCCCAAAAGTTGTTCCGCCTTGTTACTGTGTACCTACCAAGGCGATTAAGACGCCATCGATCCTTAGATATCTCCCGGCTGACGCTGCTCTGTTCAGTTATATATGCTTATTTCGAGTTATTTACTCGATATTTCAAAATAAAACATGTGTATCGTGAAATGTTTTGGTGAAGTTATTATCGCTCTCCGATCCGAGACGTGGTTCTATTGTGATTGTGCACTAATCTCTATTCGTGGGTTGATCACCATCTCGAGTATTGATCGTAGCGATAGACCCCGAACATGTGGTTATGGTTCGGTGCCAGATAGACCCGTAAGTCCACACCTGAAATGGTAATGAGGTGGTTATGGTTCGACGGGATTTCAATCAAGTCCACACCGAGTTAGCAGTCGATACGCTCCGCATGGGTCGATCGATATGTTCCGGCCGAGATATCGTGGGGCCGGATATGTTCCGGCCGAATGAACGAGACGTGACGGGTCATGGCTGATACGCTCGAGCCGTGGGCTCTTTCGTTCTATGATGAGAACAAGAATAAAGGATCGTGCATCGAAAACTAAAAATCTATTTTGCTTACTTAGAAGTGGATTTACGCTTTAAAACCTTCTAAGGTAAGTGCTCCGAACACTACATCATGATTCTTTTCGATTTATGATAAACCTCAACCGAAAAGCGCTAGTACTCACCCCAAACTCTTTTTCAAATCTTTCACGTATTTATGAGGTCGGACGGCGACGCCGAAAGTGGAGCCGCGGTTCTTCATGCTATGCTTCCGCCGATGTCAGGTTGTATACGCATCGATGTTGATGTATTCTCGTCCCTTATTTTGCTTTCTCGATTGGGAACAAGATTTGCTATTATGTTATTATGTCCGTGAGTCTCGATATGAGCATGCTATGTGGTTGACCGTCTAGTCAACATGGTGTAATGCTATTTTGCTTCCTCGCATTACTTATTATAAACCAAGATCATGTTTCATTGAGGTTATGGTATCGATATTATTCTGTTGGGGATTGTTTGCGCACCCCTCCCTTCGTGATATGTCCTAGTTATAGAGGAGACGCCTGATTTCATGGTCACATCTTCTTATCGTATGTTATATGTATCCCCTTCTTCCCCGCTTCTTAACCCACACCCTAATCACACCCCGACATCCGTGCCTTCCTGAATCGGGGCATGACAATGGTATCGTAGCGCTTTTCCGGCATTGGTATCAAAATTTCCGATATCAAGGCGCTTCATTTGCTTTATATCATGTACGTTTGAAATTGAGTGTTTAGAACTTGTTCTTCTAAACTGCTTATCGTGCACTGCCTACCCTCACCACCGTCAGCCGCCTCCCTTAAAAAGGGACGAGGTATGTGTTTAATTGTCGATGCTTTATGTGGTTATGAGCTTGATGTGATTTTGGTTTCGCGTGCCTCGCTTCGGTAAGAGTTTACGGAAGTAAACGTGATGTGGATGAGATGGGTCGGATGATGACGTGGATGTGAAGTGATTGTTGATGGAACAAAAGGCCCGTGTGGTCGTGATATGAAACCATCGTGTGGTATGAATTGACGTGATCGATATGATCACAAATGGATTATGTGAATCTATGTGTTTACATAGAAATGTATTGTTGATTGAAAATCTTGCTTATTTTGATAAACGAGTGTCCGTAAGTGAACTCGATTTGCTTACGTGATTATTGTTATATATATCCATATCGATGTCGATATGTGTCGAAGTGAGTATGTGTCTCAAGACATGATTACCCGATGACCGCGTAAAAGGGAATGTGAATATTTGTTGTTATTTTATGATGAACTAACATGTAGGTTTATGGATATTCAAAGGCCCGCATAACGCTGGTCGAGAGTTCACAGACGGATGAGCAGATCCGTAAGTTCGTGGAATGTACCAGAATGTCCATGAGCCGTTGGGAGTATTTCGGGAGATTTGTTGATTGTGGAGAAAGATCCAGATAGTGGGAAAGTATCTCGAGTACGAGGCTTACTATCGGATGACGTAGAGGGTCGCCGATGGTGTTGGCAATCGTAAGTAGAAGGCAAGGGTACGTGATGTTCCATCGATCCTATCACCGCACACCTTACCTGGATTTTACCGAGTTCACCGTCGAGTATGGAGACGGAACCGATCATCGAGGCATACCATCCGAGGCGTATGTGATAGCGGGCATGTTCGAGGACCGATCTGCTGGATTTTTATACGAAAGCGCTTGGTTGAGCTTGTATACAATGTTTCGTTACCACTATTACAATCTCCTATCCGAATTGAATACTTGATCGCATATATCTCGTGTCCCCTTATCTCATATATAAGTTAGATCACACAGTGTAGAAGATCACAAAAGTCCGTATGATTGGTCAAGCTTAATGAGATATAAAAGTTTCACACCGAGACAACTTGAGGACGAGTCGCTCGGTATAGGCCGCAGATAGATAAGAAGTGACTCGACTTAGTTGCTTGTTCATGCCGGTACGCCTCGACGTATCAAGGATCACAGTGAGATGTGTTCTTCTATCTCGACCGTCAGGAAGAACCAAGATCTCGTGACTTACGATGATCTAAACCTCGATAAGGTATTAGGTGAGTATGAGTTGTCGACCATCACTTTGACTTGTTATGGGTGAGGGTTATATGTTCTAACCCAAGATTCTCCGTGATCTGGGTGGTGGCAAGGTTGTATGTCACGCTAGTTATCTCAGACGAGTCACCGTATCCGCTAGGACGATGACGCCCCTTAAGGAGCTCAAAGGTTTATTGTACTAAACCCCGCAGTTGAGTTAGCTCAAGCACAATAATAAGGTTGAGTGGTACCGCTTAATGAATTAAAGATATTAATTATTTTAAGCAATGATTGCTATAAATAATTAACGGACGCTCGATATCTTAAATACGGGATTCAATGTTCAAGTGCAAGCCCGACTCAACTTCGTAATAAAGGGTAAGTCAAGATTTATTCTCTAGTGGCATGAATAAATGTTTATAAATTAATTTATGTTCAATCGAACATAAGATAATTAATTTATTTGAGGCCCATCTTTATTCCTCAGATTTGATCCCTGGTCGGCCCATCCAGCCCGTGAAGCTCTTGGAAATCGCCCTATAGCTCACTATGGCAAGATTTTATTCTCTTTATGCTACAAGGATATAATTATATTTATGGGATATGCATAGATCCTTTCCTTATGGGATTAAGGTAATGCATTATAAATATAAAGTAAGAGATAAAGTCTAGGTTAATGTTCATTAATCCTCATAGAATTTTCGCCCATCTCACAAGAAATTGAGAGAATTTTTGAGAATTCCATAGAGCATTGGGTGATTTTCCAAGCATTCTCCATAGATCGCCCTCACCGACGCTGAGATCGGGCAACCGGATATACCCGTAAGGTCAAAAGCACGAGTCCGTTCTGCTCGATCCGCTCGTCTCCGCTCGACCGACCTCACATGATCCAAAGGTAAACACGAAAACCCCACGTGTTGTAATTAATTATATAGACGCATGCTAGGTATATAATCAATGTATGGTGAATTAAACACCCAAGATAGATCCTCGCAGGGCTAAACCTAGTTTTCCCATCAATGGTATCGAGCCCGGGATCGTAATTCGCCTTCGATTAATTCACTTTTGATTATTACGCGCGCTTAATTAATTGTTGATCCGCTGCTCATCGTGGCTCGCTTTGTTTTTGTTGGTTTTGTTTTTCACCACGAGAAAATCCGTGGTTAGATTAGATTTATTTTTCAGAAATCTTATCTCGTAAAGAAGAACAAAGACGAAAGCATCAAGATCGAGACGACGAAGAACATCGAAATTGGGCGCACAGCCGGACGACGGCGGGCGACGGCACGCCCACGCACGCCGACGCCGTAGTCACGCCGCCAACAGGCGCTGCGGTTTTCTCGGCGGCGGGCGGACAGGACGACGGCGTGAGGGCAGCCTCGCCGGACGCGGCAAAGCAAGCCTCCGCACGCCGCCGCAGCGGTAGCGCTGGCAACGGCGGGCGACGGGGGCACGCGCTTATCGCTGGAAACCTCAGCGCTTATGTCCGCGCCGGTGGTTTGACGCGAATCGCACGCTGAAACCTCGTGAGCGCGGCGATTTTCCAGAGCTCGACCACGGCGCTGCAAGCGCTGGAGAAACCTCTCCGAGGTCTCGGCGGCGCCGGGCGCGGGCGCGGCGATTTTCATGCGGATGCTCCCGGCAGCGCCGGCGACGCGGCTCGACGACGCTCGCCAGCGCGCGGTGAGCTCGGCCGGTCACGGCCATCCACGCGACCGCGAGGCAGCCTCATGAGACGAAAGCACACCAGTGCGCGAGGAGGAGCGGGCGGTGTTGGCGCGACACGGGCTGTGCCCTAGCGCTCCCCAAGACATCTGGGTCGACCGACCCAAACCCGCCCGAACTCAAATTTTCGACCAACCCATTTTTTCGCCCGATTCCGATTTTTGTCTCGATCCGCCCATTCCACCGATCCGCCCAAATCCGCTGACGATCCGTCCGCGCCTGCACGCGAGGTCTGCTTTCAAGTTTAATTGCATTTTGCAATTCTATGTAATAGATTAGGCAAGAAAGTGCAGTTCCACGAGTGGGCCACGATGAACGCTTTTATTTTATTTTTATCGCTCATTGCATGTCGGATGTTTAAATTATGCAAGAGCATGCTATGTATGTTTAAATTATGTTGACAAACCTTTAGTGTTTTACGCTTTTGTGCGCATAGTAAGCATGCTAGGTTTATCGCTTTCAAGCATATTTTAGAATTCATCGCAAGATGTTTTACATGTCGAGTTCTATAGACAAGCTTGCTAGATTACGTGATCTGCATGGACAAACCTTTCAATAAAAAGACTAAGCAAGCAACCCGACAAATTAATTTTTTCAAATTAAATGTCAAGACTTCCACCTTTAATCTCTAAACAAAGTGATAAGATCGCGAGTAAACGCCCACACGCTGCGGCTTGCTTGCATCTGCTTATCATAAGTTTGTTAGATGAGATTTCTAAACAAAACATTTTAAATCTATTGAGAAGTGGGAGTTTCATGTAAACGCCCACACGCTGCGGCTTCATGTGCGATTTTCATAAGTTCTCTGTAGATAGATATAAAATGAGATAACAAAAGAATTTGAATTAGAAGGTATGGTCCGAGTGAGTATGCCAATTTAGGAATTCATTTTCGTTGTTAAAATGTGGTCATTGCTTAGACATCACCTCGAGTACAACTTCCCGCCAAGTCCCTTCTCGCGATAGTGATGTGGTCTAGTGAGGTCCAATCGTTAATTTCATTCATCATAAGCGTTAAGTCGATATGGATTGAAATTAAACGACTAAAAGGTATATTTTAGTCCGGTCGAGGGGTTCATGTGTAAACGCCCACACGCTGCGGCTTGCATGTGGATTCCTCACGATTGGAGGTTTCAATTAATATTGTTTTATCAAAAGGTTACAATATTATTGTTACGAATTATGTGCGATCGATGCTTATGTGTTTTACATTATCTTTTCGTATATGTCTCTTACACCGATTATCAATATGCTTGCACAAAACCCCTATCCGTCAAAATTTTATCGAGTGAAACGAAACATGGAATATGTTCTTATCAAAGAACACATGTTTGTTCTCACTACTCCTAAACCCGACGCCTTTACCGACGATCGACTAATGAGCAGCGAGAGTCAAGCACTTTGAATAAGTCAAACAATATGGCTAAATGCTATATGATGACTACTATGTCCAAAGGCTTGCAGCCACAGATCGATCGATGGTAGACGCGATCGATATTTGGTCAAGTCTCAAGTAAGTTTGGGCAATGGATCGACATCCGCCCATACAATGAGAGATCTCATGCGTAAGATGGAAGAAGGAAGTTCGGTCCATGAACATGTCTCCACACGACTCATCTCATGGATAGTCTTGATCGCTGGGAAGAGGTATTGACGGCGGCCAAGGTCGATATCATCCTCAATACACGCCCAAGTCTTTTAGAACTTTCACAGAATACGATCATGAGCAAGACCGAGTTTACACTTAGTCGCTTGCTTAATGATCTCGTGGTCATGAAGGAGTTATGGGAAAGGAGCACATGCTCTTGCTAGCACATCTAAGGGCCCAAAATTTCCGCTGCAAAATAGAAAAGAAAAGGGCACCAAAGGTGGTAGAGGCAAGGAAATAGTGAGTAATGGGAGCAAGAACATGGCAGCCACGGGAGGCTTGAAGAAGCCAAAGGAGAAGCGGCAAGTGCTTCAAGCGGCAAGACCGGCATCAAGGCTATGCCCTATGCTCAAGACTCAAGGTACGCCGCTTGCTTTTAGTAACGAAACATGTTTAGCTACTTGTTCTACCCATTCTCGGGTAGTGTACACGGGTGCGATCGATCATGTTTGTTACACCTGTGGGTTCCCCGGATAAGTGGAGCTAGCTAATGGCGAGATAACGATTCCATGGGCAACGCCGCGAAAGTCGAGGCGCTTGCAGCTGGAGATGTTTCAGGTGTTTTGGAACAACGCTCTAGTTTTGAAAGACGCTTTATATGTGCCGGATTTTCATGAACCTTGTTTCTGTCAAATTATTTTCTCACGGATATTCTCGTTATTTTTGATAGTGGTGTTTCTATCATAAGAAATGACGGTTATCCGTGTGGCACGTTATATAATTCGCTTTATACTATTTCTCGCCAAACATAATACCTATAACTATGTCAGATCTTCATCAAACCCTAAAAGAGAAAGTTTTCAAGAAGATGACAACACTTTTCTCTCGGCATCTTAGATTAGGTCACATCAATCTAAATAGGATCCAAAGACCGCTAAGAATGGAGCGTTGTAATCTAACGCTTACTCCATTCCCACCGCATGAATCCTATATGAAGGTAATATGTTGACTGCACTCCTTCAAAGCGAAGCGGTTATAGAGCCAAAGAAATGTCGAGTTAGTCCATTTCGACCGTGGACCGATGTCCACACAAGCTCGTGGAGGGTACGAGTATTTTGTCACTTTATCGACGACACTAAGGCACGGATACGTATACCGCTTCACCGCAAGTCCCGAATGCTTTGAGAAATTCAAAGAGTTTAAGGCGGAAGTGAGACGAAGCTAGGTAAAGTATCAAGTCATCGCTCGATCGCGTGGCGAATACCTCAAGAACGAAGTTTATGGACTATCTAGTGAAGTGTGGGATTACATCCCAACAAGATTTCACCGGGCACACCACAAAGAAATGGTGTCGAGCCAAGAAATAGACTCTTTCGAAATGGTTAGATCAATGACGAGTTATGCAACATTGCCTATTTCGCTCGGGTATGCTTAGAAACAATGCATACTTACTAAATCTAGTACCATCCAAGTCACCGAAAAGACCCTTCGAGTTGTGGTTTGGGCGAAGCCCGCTTTAAGCCACATAAGATATGGGCGCCCACCACGGCCGAACAAGAAGGCCGACAAGTTGGAGGCTAGATCCGACGCAAGGTCGCTTATCGCTATCCTAGGGGAACGAAGGTGGTTTATTCTATAGTCCCAAGGATCGAAGGTCATTATTAGCACTAATGCTCGATTCTTAGAAGAAGACCACATGAAAAATCATAACCAAAGTTGATATCATTCTTCAAGAATTAGAAGATGATTGTATTCCACCACCGACAGGCCAAAGGTACGAGATGTCGAGTCTAGTGGGAGGATCGACACCGATACTTCAAGAAATTAAAGTGGGTCGAGTTCCACCGATATACCGACCGCATAAGTGGTACCTACCCGCAAGTTGTGCAAGATAGAGAACCACAAGTTTCGCACCCACCGCTGCCATAGTGCCCGTAGAACCTCGCCGTAGTGGGAGGTTTGTTCATCAGTTTGGTATGATTTGTGATGATTTCGTACGTTACATGTCATGTCTATGGTTTGTCTTATTTATGCTGTTCATTATTTATCGATTCGATTACGCCGTCTTCGACAGCCAGAAAACGGCATAAAATAGATGAATTGATCCGCCAGGATCATATATTAGCAGCATGACAGAGTTTAGTTACAACGGCTCAGAATCGAGTTCGAACGCGCAGAACGGAGCCAAATGTCGGTCGCGGACGCGCGGTGCGGCGCTGGGTGCGCGCGCGGCGGGCGGCAGCGGGCGGCGAGCGACGGGCGCTCGGCACGCACGCGCGCGACTTCGACATTTGCCCGCTTCTCTCGTCAACTCCGATTTACGAACCGCTTGTGCCTAAGAACTCCTCGTCGAAATGCTCTTCAATAATATATGATCCTGGCAGATCAATTCATCCTATTTTATGCCGCTTTCCAACAAAACATCGAGACGAACGGTAAGTCCGAATCGATAAATATTAATCGAACCAAAGGCATAAATAGACAAACCATAGAAAATGACATGTAAAACAATACCAAGAATCATCACAAAATCATACCAAACAACTCCCCCATTCACTTATCCATTTGCTTGTCCTCAAGCAAAGTCTATACTAATAAGAGTCGAAGATAACTCATGCAACTTTACCCTTATTCTAATCAATCAAACCTTATTGAATTTCCTCCACATCCGGTGTTTACGAATTCAAAGATAATGCGAATAAATCAAGAACGGCAATCGACTTCCAATAAATAAAAGGTAATCTCGCCGCACTCCAACTCTCCGTTAGTGAACTAACTAATGTGGTCACCTTTAGCAACAAGTTTCTTTTATAAAGCACAAAGAATGTTTTAACAGATTTTGGAACAATATTCGAAGGTGAACTCGATGAACTCGAGTCTCCTAACGTGGTTTCCATGTCCATTTCTCGCCACGGTAGAGGACATAATCCCATCCTCCATTTCAACAATCTCAACAAAATACCTGAGCTTTCATTCTCCTCATTTTCTACTTTTTTTCACATTTTTTATTTATTTATAAAATGAAACAAGTATATAGCAACCACAATGTTAACACTACCCCTAACATTAGCCGGACAAATCACATCAATTTCCCTATTCATTTTCTATCAATCACGCCTCACAATTCACATTATACTCAAATCATATATCACCAAAAGTTTCGAAATTCAAAATCAATTTGATCAATACCACGTAGTTCACTTGCACAAATCAAAATCCTAACTTACTCGCATAGACAAAGCTTACGCTCAAACAATCAAAATAAGCACAAGGGCACGCTATTAAGCATACGAAACAAGATATCACGACACAAAACCGAGAAAACATCCCCACACTTAAATCGAGCACTCGCCCCCTGCTCAAAACATTAAAAGCTCAAATGACTATAGAGGATGATATCGATAAACGCATTTAATGCGCAGAGTCGAGCACCACGGCTTCATCTCGTCACGACAACTTTCCAAACCCGAGCAAAACAAACTCAACGGCACAAACAGATCAAAGAACAACGAAAACCAAACGAAAAGAAAGAAAAGAAAACAGCCAAAACGTGGGTTGCCTCCCACGGAGTGCTTGTTTAACGCCATTAGCTCGTCGGTTTATTAGAGCAACGGTGATGGTCAATGTGGCTGTCCGCCATAATCATGATGCCATGAGCTCCATCGGTGCCCCGAGGACTATACCAAATGTTGCTCCAGAGTAGGCATAGACACCCCTTTATCAAGAACTTTAAAAGTCCGCCACCACCTCTATAAGCACCGAGGTCAACTCCGCTTTCTCCAAAAATTAGAAGCTCGGCCAAAAGATCACCGGCTTCCTTGCTCATCCTCCACGAACACATACTTCATCGGTAGTTCCTTCAATACCATTGTGGTCCGCATGCTAACAAATTCCCTTCCCAATCCTCTTCATCAACTCGAAACCGCATGAACTTCCTCAACCGTGTTCTCAAGGGTCGGATCATACTTGTCTGAGTTCAACTCTGAGACTACCACCTCTTCCTCCTTTCTTGTGGTGGCGTATATCTTCGTATGGCTCTTCCACAACACGATCATCCGCCGATCACCTTGAAGGACAATGATCGCTGAGCCTCACGTGTGGCTCGTAAGTTCTCACCGCAAGTTGTCGCTGATACTCAACCAACTTCACAGCCATCGCCCACACGCGCTCTAAACGCCAAGAGTTGCGCTCTATCATCCAATGGCGAACTCGATGGTCGCTGGTCGCTCGAGCCTCATAGGGTGAGCTTGAGGCTCCCTATTGCATCTTGTTGCAAAGAACTCGTCCATCTTCTCACCATCATTTCTAATTTTGCTGCAAGCCCCGATTTTGGTGTCGCAAGATCCAACCATTGGTGGCGAGTCCGAATCAATTCGGTTCCATATTATCCAACGGATACCTCCGAGGTGGTGGTGGAGGTGGTGGAGAAAATACCCCGCTATGGGTGGTACCACCGTTGTCGTGGAGGTTGTGGTCATAGGATCATAATATCCATAGTCGTCAGGGTCCCAACATCTCGAATCGGATGTGGTTCCCACCATTCTGAATCGGATCGAGGAGGTGTTGTCGCTGTGATCCCACCATCCCAAATCGGGTTGTGGATCCCAATATTCGGGTTTGGTTGATTATTCCACCCCAAACCATATTGTTGCCGGTAAGGCTCAAATTCGCCTGGTTGGAATCCATGCTACATATAGCCCCGTGTTGCCAAAAGCATACATCTTCCATCAAACGGCGGCAACCTAGCATTCACAACACTCACACAAAATGGATCACGCAAGAACTAGAGTATAACAAAATAAAACGAAAAGAAAATGTAAAATAAACAACACAAACAATATGCCTAAAGTTTTCCCCGACAACGGCGCCAAAATTTGTTCAACCAAAAGTATACTCTCAGTTGACTCGCAATCGTACGAGGTGTTATAGTAGGGAAAGCTAACCCTAGTCGTCTCTCAAGGAAAACTTAACAGGCCTAATGTTCGTGTTGCTCACCAAAAACGATAAAATCCTAAACACTCTATTACCAACATGAAGTTTTTGAGACATACGAGAATTCAAATACGAGAATCAAACAAAGAACCTAAGCTGTGGTTTGTCAATCCCAGCTAAACTAATTAAGCGATAGATCTAAACTAGAGGTTGTCAAACCCTAGATGATAAACTACTAAACACGGAATCAGAAGACAAATCAAAAGCAATTAAATAAGATCTCCTAACAAGAAACGATGAGATTCAACGAAGAAAGATTAATCATGAAATCCGAGTTCAACTACACTTGCATAAAATTCAGATTATTAAAACCGAAAAGCTAGAACTGATCAAGAGCCCAACAAAACAGGAATTAAATTCGAGCAAGATGAATCAATACGTAGATGAAACGATCAAGAACGACGGAACAAAATACTGATAAATTACTCTCAATTCAAATCCAAAATCACACAAGGTATTGCAAGAATCCGTAAATAAAATTGAAGAGAACTAAGTACCGATTACAGGATGTTAAACCAATGTCTGAATTGACTAAAATTGAAGAACAGATCGATATTTGTTCCAAATACGATGGCTAACGAAAACCGTAAAAATACATAAAAATCAAACTCCCGAAATAACCTAAATAACGTAAATATATTTAGGCATTGAGCGCCGGCTGGAAACGAGCGCCCGCTCAGGAGGAGAGGCGACGCTGGGCCGAGCTGCACATGAGATGATGGCGCGCAAGCTGCTGGCGAGAGGGCGAGGCGAGGCGCGGGCGAGCGAGGCAGAGAGGAAGCGAAGCGCCACTCGAGCGCCGAGTAAATTGGGAACGCGCCGAGTGAGACGGTGTTCAGAGCGCTGGGTGAGCGGGCGAGGCGCGCGGGCGAGGCGCGGGCGGGCGGGCGGGCGCGAGGCGCACGGGCGGAGGTGGGCGAGCCGGCTCACTCGAGCGCGAGGAAATTGGGAATGCGCGCCGAGTGAGCCGGGCGTTCGAGAAAGCGCGGACGGAGGGCGCTGGCGCAGGGGCGTGCGCGCTGGGCGCGCGTGGCAGGCGGCGCGCGCGCCGGATGCTCGCTATGCGACGGGTCGCGCGCGATTCAACAATTGCCTCGCTCTCCTTCGTCCGAACTCGAAATAGGATCCGCCGCTTATGAACTCCTATCGCGATGTCTTCATTATACCTGATCCTTGGTAGATAGATTTCATCCTATTTAATGGAGATTTTCAGAACGGTCACGAGTCAAACACGAGTCTAAAATTGATCGAGCTAAAACACACTCAAATTCACTCGCAATCGCACGAGGTAATCGTGAAGGGTAAGTTAACACGAGTCGCCCTCAAGGAAAACTTAACAGTATGTATTGTTCGTGTCACACACGTAAAGCGATTAAAATCTAAACATTCTAATGCCAACGGGGTTTGGAACATGCAGAATTGAAATACGAGAACATAAACAATGATCCTAAGTCTGGGGTCACAATCCCGAGCTAAACTAATAAAACGATAAATCTAAGCTAGGTTGTCAATCCCTAGTTGAACTACGAAGCAGTGATAAATCAAAAGCGAATAAAGCATAGCAATCATATTATTCATGGGTTTGTCAATCCCTAATCTAAATCTAATTGCAAATAAACGAAAGCAAGAAATCATTAAGCAAATTAAACCAACGGAACATGAAAATCCAATCCATCGTCACTATGAATCAATTTAATAAAACAGAAACTCAAAGCATAAACAATGAACAATGAAGTTGATTCCACAAGAACTAATAAATCCCAAGAACATGACTTGATAAATTAAATCATTCAATAAACCGAAAGCGTGAAATTAATACTATAAAATCAGATTCTGTTGTCAAGAAGAGCACCGAAGATGGTTGAAGAAAGCCCGCTGCGGAGAAAATCGTAAATCGAACTCCAAACTGAAACCTAAATGCGCATATATATATTAATTAAAAGTGAGCGCCGGTTCATAATGAGCGCAGTTCGAAAACGCTCGACTTCAAAGTGAACGCTGTTCTGTGTGCGCTGTTCGTGAAAGCTTCGAGAAGGATGAACGCCGTGGAGACTCAACGCGGAGGGGTGGTCAGATATGAATGGGCGCTGGTTCCGCCGCCATTGGCCACGCGACGCTGCTGGCGCAAGCTGGGCAAGGCGCGAAAGCCGTTGGAAGCAAGCGCTGCTGGAATGCCAATGGGCGTAAGATGGGCGAACGCGGCCGGAACGGGCGTGGCCGAGGCAGCTGGCGCTGCTTGGCCGGGCGCTGGGGCGGCGCGCGAAGAGGGCGCGCTACTGGTCAAGCGCCGGGCGAGGTTTGCGCGACGGGCGAGGGGCGCTGGGCGCTGGCGCTTGGCTGGCGCTGCGAGGGCGCGCGGGCAAGGCTGGTCGAGGCGAGCGCGGGCGGCGGAAGGCGAGCGCCGGCCGGCTTGAGCGCCGGAGGTAATTACCGCTGCTGCACTCCACCGCGCTGGTCCCGCAACGGCGCCAAAATTGATCGAGCTAAAACACACTCAAATTACTCGCAATCGCACGAGGTAATCGTAGCGGTAAGTTAACACGAGTCGCCTCTCAAGGAAAACTTAACAGGCTTATTGTTCGTGGTCTCACGTAAAGCAATTAAATCCTAAACATTCTAACATCAACGGGGTTGAAACATACGAGGAATTGAAATACGGAGAATTAAACAAGATCCTGCCGTGGGTTGTCAATCCCGAGCTATACTAATAAAGCGATAAATCTAAACCTGGGTTGTCAATCCCTAGTTGAACTATGAAAGCAATAAATCAAAGCAAGAATAAAAGCAATAGCAATTTATTATTCATGTGGTTTGTCAATCCCTAATCAATCTAATTGCAAATAAACGAAAGCAAGAAATCATTAAGCAAATTAAACCAACGGAACATGAAAATCCAATCCATCGTCACTATGAATTGAATCCAACAAAACCATCAAACGATAAACTATAAAATTGATTCCACAAGAATTGATAAATTGTAAGAACATAACTTGATGAATCAAACATTCAAAGATTTAAACTAAAATTATCCTGTTGTAAAATTATCTTGTGTCGATCTGCTGAAGAGCTATGGAAGAAAGTCAAGAGCACCACTGCTGCGGTGAAAATAGAACCGAGAACCCGGCTTTGTAAAAAACCTAGTGCGCATATATATATTAAATAGGAGTGAGCCGGCTCATACGAGCGATCGCTCGTAATACATTCTCGACTGAATATGAACGCTACCAGGTGAACGCCGGCCGAGGAAAACATTCTCGCTTGAAATGAGCGCCGTTCGAGGAACGCGCGAGTAAAAATTGAGAACGCGCCATATCGAGCGCCGGTTGAGAAGGAGAGCTGGCGCCAAGATGGCAAAGCTGGGCATGATGCCGCTACTGAGGAGAAATGGCCGCGGCGCGGCCGGGCGGCCGGAAGGTGCGCTGGCCGGGCGAGACGGGCGAAGCTGCGGCGCCGGGCGCGAGGAGCGCTGGGGGCGGTGGAACGAAAGGCCGGTGCTCGCTGGCGCTGACGGGCGCTAAGCGCGCTGGGCGAAGGGTACATGGCGAGGCGAGCGAAGGCGGAGCGAGGCGCTGCGGCGGCGCTGATGGCGAGTTGGAGCGCCGGTGAGAGATGGCGCTGGGTACCAATGGGCGTTGATAGGGCTGGTACCCAGCCACGGACGTATGGAGAAAGCGCCGCTGGCCGGACGGAGCGCCGGTGTGCGAGGCGAGGCGAGGCGCGGGCTAGGGGCTGAGAGTGAGCGCCGGTTTTGTTCCAGCCGGAGCAATTAGAACGCTGCTAGACCTGCGCGCGCTGGGTGGCCGAAATGGCGAGGTACGGCGCATCGGGCGTGCATCGCCGCTGGGCCGTGCGACGGGCGACGGCGCGATTGACGCTTTCATTCCGCTCTTCCTCGCCTCGAACTCCGATTTACGAACCGCTTGCACCCACGAACTCCGTCGAAATGCTCTTCAATAATATATGATCCTTGGCAGATCCAATTCATCCTATTTCATGCCATTTTCCTACAAAATATCGAGACGAAGAAGTAAGTCCGAATCGATAAATATTACTCAACCAAAGGCATAAATAGGACAAACCATCGAATTGACATGTAAACAAAACCAAGAATCATCACAAAATCATACCAAACAACTCCCCACACTTATTCATTTGCTTGTCCTCAAGCAAAGTCTATACTAATAAGAAATTGATCGAGTCAAAACTAACTGATCATTTATCGCGGAACGGTCGTGAGTCAAACCATACTTTGATCGTGAGGAGTCGGAAGAAGTGAGAGCGTCGCTTTGTCGGTCCCCAATACCTTTGACCGGATTATGTCGGCTCACGACGTTAAACCGAGTACTACGTGGAGTTTACCCATGGATTTTCGATATGTTTTCGCTTTTTTTCTTTTCCCTTCGATTTGTCCGGTTTTGCTATCCCGATTGTTTTTTTTTTCCGGTCCGATAATGCAGTTTTAAAGTGGAGACCGACGCTAAAAGAGTACAAGCCATTCACACTGAGCTCAATCAACCAGCTCGTATGAATACAGGCATTCTCACTGGCGCTCAATCAACCGCTCGTAAGCAATACAAGAGCTTTTCTCATCCGGCTCAAGATTGGTCAAGAGCTTTTCTCACCGGAGTTCAGCAGAACCGCTGCTCGTAAATGGGCATAATGTTTTACAATTTGCGCCAAACCAAACCAACCCAACCCCGGGAAGAGTATCTCTGCCTGCTGCTCCATCGTATCAGCGCCGCTTTTAAAAAAAAAAAAAAAAGAGAAAATAGCAAACAAGAGAACCGCTCGCATCGCTCCTTTATTAGGGTCGCCGCTTCTAGTTTTGTCACATCTGTTATCCTGGCCATCTTCTCAAGCGCACCTCTCCGCATCACACCACCGAGCGCCGCCTTCTTTCTCTCCGTGCCCGCCCACCGGGCGCTCACGAACGCCCGCCTCCGCTCCCGCGCGCTCCTCTCGCCAAGTTCCTCGCCGCTCAGCGCCGACGCTCAACCAGAGCCGACGTGTTTTCTCCTCGCCACCAGCAGCTCGGCGCTGCCCCACGCGCCGCTCCTTCCGCCCGCCTGCCCAACGCCAGACGCTGCTCTTCCGCCGCTTCCACAGCAAGACGCCGCCCTTCTCCGCGACCCCGCTGCCGCTTTTTTCACACACCTACGCTGCAGTGCTCAACTTGAGCGCCGCTCACTTGCCGGGCGCTCACTCCGCACAGCCGCGCCGCCTGGCGCCCGCCCGAGCCCCCACAGCCGCCCAAGACGCCTTTCCCGAGCGCCCGCTCACACGCTCCCCGCCACGCCCGCCGCCCACCATCCGCTCCTTCACCGGGCGCCATTCCTGCCACGCTCACTCGCCGAGCTCGCCCCTTCGCGCTTCTCGCCTCGCGCTTACGCGACGCTTCTCCGAACAGCAGCACGCCAGACGCCACCAATTTCTCTACCTCACACCCACCGCTTCACCTAGCTCGAGCTCCTTCCGGCATTTCAAGCATGGTTCGCATTAAAACCCTTCGCCTTTTGGCGAAACGAAAAGAACCGACGGTACAGCTGGATCGTGAATCACCCGAAGATCTACTTGCTAACCACAATGCCCCATTCGCGATTTTACGCCCCAAGAAGGTATCTTTACTCCGCTATTCGCTCGAAGATATCACCACCCATGCTCGCTTGATTGGAATATTTTAGCTTTATCATGTTGATGGATCCGTGAAACGATATTTGAAATTATGGGGTCCGCTTGGTTTGGCAACTAGGGAACCGTAAGATGGTTTTAAGAATATTGTTAGGGAGTTTTGTGCAACACTAGAGCCCAAAGATGATTTTAAGTCCGTGATTCGCCGGTTGGGAGACGAGATACGCTTATTACACCTAAGGTTACGCGCGAGGTTTTGGGTTTTCATTCTAGCGGGTTTTCCATGTACCAAGAGATTTCCTCTGTCGAGACATGGAGGATTTTAACTGGTTTTGACAATTGGTCATCGCCAGGAACTTAGTGCCTTTATTCGTGTCCCCGCTTTGGTTATAGCTCATAAGTTCCTAGCGCATAACCTTACAGGAAAGAGCAGCTAATAAAGTGAGTGCTCAAGAGCTTTTCCTCTTGGGTGTGTCAGAATAACAAGAAGGTTTATGCAAAGACCTTCTTATGGCGCCGATTGAGTTTATGAGGCGGCACCGTAAGGCCAAACTCTCCTCGAGCCAATACCCATTCATTCTAGCCAAGTATTTTGGGAATCACTAGTGAAGATGGTCCTATTTCGCGCAGCGTGATTGAGAATATTCCAATCACATTCAAAGTGATTTCCCATCGATTGCTTCTCGACCCGCAACTTTGCTTCCTTATGAAGCACGGCGCATCGTCCAAGAGTATATCACGCTCAAGCGTAACCAACCGTCTGGGACTATTATTGGTACCGCCACCCGATGGACGAAGATGTCCCCGAGGATCCGGGTACCGGCAGTGAGACGGGACCTCGCGACACCCCTTCCGGTTTTCCCTCCTCCCATCGGGCCCCACAATGACGCCTCGTGACCTTAGGGCGATTTTTGATTCCGCCTTTGGCCGCCCAGCAGCCACTTCACAAAGCAGTTTAGACTTTAGCTCCTCCCGAATCGAGCTTTGAGAGGTATCGGCAAATGATGGGTCAACAATTAACGTAGTTCACCAATCTTCACCTGTGGTTTCGAGAGTTTCGCATCGAGGTATATCGTTGTCTTCGACGCCTAAAATCGCCAGCTCAACGCCTTCACCAATCTTCACAGCAGCGCTTGGGGATTTCGCCATGATGTTTACCGATGTTTAGACACCCATGAGCAGATTCGCCGACCTTCGCCCGGGGGGACGCCTGGTCCCTATCCCACACACCTCACCACCACCATCACGACCAACAAAGGAAGCTTCACCGCTGGAGAGTATGTATATATTTCATTTTTCTTTTTGCTCGCCCTTTTTCGGTGGTTCGTTGTTTTCCTTTGTGGTTTGTTTGTTTTCCTCGTCTTTTCTCGCTTGCCGCAGACTATCCTTGAACTCGATGCACGCCCGACCTCCTTTTCTCTCACCGTTATCGTGAAGTCTCGCTCTCTTCGCCTTATTTTGTTGTTCATGTTTAGAGCTCGGGACAAGGCTCATCTATGCGGGGGAGTTGTTGATGATATGTTGTATATGTTGTGCTCTGGATATGTGCATGATCGACCCCATGGATCTATGCTTACTTTGGTATCTTGTGCTCAAGTTTTGTCTATAATGAATAAGTTAGATTGTGATTTGTGCACCGAACTCGTGGTATTGGTCTAACCTCGATGTGTTCCCGCTTATCTTGTTGTTACGCTTTTGAAGTGCAATGTGAATCGACGGGTTGTGAGAATTGATCTTAAATCAAGGGTTATTGATGATTTGTCCGACTAATGTTAGGGGAGTGTTAACAATGTGGTTACCTATATACTTGTTTCTTTATAAAAAAAAAAAACTATATTTTATGTGAGATTGTTGAAATGGAGAATGGATTCGCCTCTTCTTGTAAATTGAGAAACGGGCATGGAAACCACGACAGGAGACTGAGTTCATCGAGAATTCACCTTCACCATTGTTCCAAAATCTAAGACTTTCCATGTTTATTGTTGAGATTATATAAATGGAGGATGGAATTCGCCTCTTCTCGTGAATTGAGAAACGGGCATGGAAACCACGATAGAGACTCGAGTTTATCTAGACTTCACCTTTCAACATTGTTCCAAAATCATAATATTTTCTTTGTGTTCTCAAAAGAAACTTGTTGCTAAAGGTAACCATTTTAGTTAATTCACCCCTAACCGAGAGTCGGGTCCGAGCAAAATGATCCTCTTGTTTATTCGACTTTCTCACAATCTTAGATTTGTTTCGCATTAACTTGATTACGATTCATCATGTTGGGGAATTTCAAATAGAGGTTTGATTGATCGATTAAGAGTTAAAGTTGCATGAGTTATTTTTCACTCTTGTTAGTATAGACTTTGCTTGAGGACAAGCAAATGGATAAGTGTGGGAGTTGTTTGGTATGAATCGCATGATTCTGGTTTTGTTTTGCATGTTGTCTTCATTAGTTTATCACATTTATGCCGTTAGTTCAATTATTATTTATCGCTTCGACTAACTTGGTTCGTTTCAATGTTTTGCAGAAAATGGGCATTAAATAGGATGAAATCTATCTACCAAGGATCGGTATAATGAAGAGCATCGCGATAGAGTTCATAGCGCAAAGCGGATCCTATTTCGAGTTCGGACGGCGAGAACGAGACGAATTGTTGAAGTCGCAAGACGACCCTGCCGCATGGCCGAGCATCCGCCCGCACGCACGCGCCACCCAAGACGCCTGCCGCCTAGCCGCCTCCGTCTGCTGCCACTTCAACGCCGGCTCACCCGAGCACGCTGCCTACACTCGCCGGAGGAACGCTGCTCGCTCACACAGATCCGCCCGCGCGCCGCCCGCCACCTCGCTCAACGCCGGCTCACCCGAAGACGTTTCATTTTACTAGGCCGTAGAGCGCCGCCTCGCCGCCCGCCGCCTGCCGCCGCCTTCACCTGCTGCTGCTGCGCCATCTCTGCCGACGACACTGCCGCTGCCTCTCGAAAGGGCGCTGCTTCACCGGCGCCAATGCCTAAATATATATACGTTATTTAGGTTATTTCGGAGTTCTCGATTTTACGTATTTTTCGGTTTTCGCTCGCCATCGCTACCGAACAAATATCGATCCGTTTTTCAATTTTAGTCAATTCGTATATCGTTTAACATCCCGTAATCGGTACTTAGTTCTCTTCAATTTTATTTACGGATTCTGCAATACCTTGTGTTATTTTGATTGAATTGAGAGTAATTTATCAAGATTTTGTTCCACGTTTCGATCGCTTCATCTACGTATTGATTCATCTTGCTCGAATTTAATTCGCTTTGTTGGGCTCTTGATCGCTTCTAGCTTTTCGGGTTTTAATAATCTGAATTTTATGCAAGTGGAGTTGAACTCGGATTTCATGATTAATCTTTCTTCGCTGAATCTCATCGCTTCTTGTTTGGAGATCTTATTTAATTGCTTTTGATTTGTTTTCCGATTCCGTGTTTAGTAGTTTATCATCTAGGGTTTGACAACCTCTAGTTTAGATCTATCGCTAATTAGTTTAGCTCGATCGACAAACCCCGGCTTAGTTTGCTGCTTGATTCTCGATTCAATTCTCGTATGTCTCAAAACTCATGTTGGTAATAGAGTGTTTAGATTTTATCGCTTTCAGGAGCAACACGAACATTAGGCCTCAAAGTTTTCCTCGAGAGACCACTCAGGGTTAGCTTTCCTACTATAACACCTCGTATGATTGCGTAGTCAACCGAGAGTATACTGGTCAACAAATTTTTAGTTTTTGGGTCGCAAAGAAACCGCCCATGGGAAAACACCTCCTCAACGAATAGGGCCACTCCACCGAGTTGAGCTTCCCGAAAGTTTCACCGAGATCGAAATAACAAGACCTTCATTCCCTTGCCTTAACTCTTTCGATTATTCTCCGATCATGAATCCTCTTGACTTTGTCCTTGTAAATGCGGGCGTTTCATATGCTTCGTCCCAAGTTCTTCGAGTTCGTGATCCGGAGAGCTCCCTCGCTCGCTCGTGATGTCAAGATTCATGGCCTTAATCGCCTGTAATGCTCGTGCTCGATCTCAACGGGTAGATGGCACGCTTCCATATACAAGCCGACAGGGACTCATCCCCAAAATGCTTTTGAAAGCAGCCGGTATGCCCAAAGTGCAAGATTCACCTTCATCGACCGCCCCTTCCGGATGGTTGACTGCCTTCTCAAGCAAACCCTTGATCCGCTTGTTGCTTGTCTCACCGTCTCAAGTCTCGTGGATGATATGGCGTGGAAACCTTGTGGGTGATGCCATTCTTCCATGAGCTTTTTGAACAACTTATTACGTAAATGTGCTCCCATCACTTATGATCGCCTTTGGGAACCCAAACTGCAGAATGTTCTCCGCACAAACTTCAAGACAACATTAGCATCACTAGTCCTCGTGGGAATTGCTTCTACCCACTGGACACATAATCTACAAAGAAGCAAGATATATTCAAAACCATTAGACTTGGGGAAAGGCCCCATGAAATCAATACCCCAAACGCCGAAAATTTCAACTACTGTGATATTGTTCGTAAGCATCTCATTTCTCCTCCCCACATTCCCAACTCGCTGGCATCCGTCACATGAAAGGTAGAAGGAGTGGGCCCTTCAAAAGAGTCGGCCGAAGAGACCACTGCAAAGACTTGAAAGTCGCTCTTCGCCACCAAAATGTCCCCGCAGCGGGCTTCATGACACAACTTAAGGACTTGACTTTGCTCCTCATCGTGATGCATCTTCTAACCACCTCGCCCTTCCCGAGTTTGAAAAGGTATGGATCATCCCAAAAGTAATTCCTCGATACACTAAAAATCTCTTCCTTTCGAAGTCAAATCAGTCTCAAGGAGCCACAAACCAAGTAATTAACAATATCAAGATACCAAGGCGATGAATTGATTTCCAAAGCATGCTCAAAAGGATAAGACTCAAGAAGACTCTCCCTGCAGTGTAAAACGAAGGATTCGAGACGAGACAAATGGTCAGCTACACAATTGTCACTACCCTTCCTATCTATGATTTCTAGATCAAATTCTTGCAAAAGAAGGACCCAACGAATTAATCTAGGTTTAGCCTGAGATTTAGTCAACAGAAATCTTAAAGCAGCGTGATCACTGTGAACAATTACCTTAGAACCAATGATATAAGCTCGAAACTTATCCAAAGCAAAGATTACAGCGAAAAGCTCCTTTTCAGTAGTAGTGTAATTCATTTGAGCAGAACTTAAAGTTAAGCTAGCATAATAAATAACACGTAACATTTTATCCACACGTTGACCTAATACAGCTCCCACAGCCACATTGCTAGCATCACACATTATTTCAAAGGGTAGCGACCAATTTGGGGCAACAACAACAGGGGCAGTAGTCAATTTCTCCTTAAGTAAATTGAAAGCATGCAAACATTTTTCATCAAACTTGAAAAGAACATCTTGAGCAAGAAGATGACATAAAGGTTGGCTAATCTTAGAAAAGTCTTTAATAAACCTACGGTAAAAACCCGCATGTCCTAAAAAACTCCTAATCCCTTATCAACGGTGGAGGTAATTTCAATTACATCCACCTTAGCCTTGTCAACCTCAATCCCATTCTTAGACACAATATGTCCCAATACAATCCCACTCTTAACCATAAAGTGACTCTTTCCCAACTAAGAGCGAGATCGCTTTCCACACAACATTTTAACACACGATCAATCTTATCTAGGCAATCATGAAAAGAAGATCCAAAAATCGAAAAGTCATCCATGAATACTCGAGGAAATCTCCAATCATCTCGGAGAAGATTGACATCATGCACCGAAGGTGCCCGTGCATCAGATAGCCAAAAGGCATCCGCCGGTAAGCATATGTCCCAAAGGGACTTGTAAACGCCTGCCTGCTTGATCCTCCTGAGCAATTGAAACCGATAATAGCCGATAATCCATCAAGAAAATGTAAATATTCATGTCCAGCTAATCTATCAAGCATTTGATCTATAAAAGGAGAGGAAATGGTCCTTTTGTCGCGGCATTCAACTTCATGTAGTCGATGCACATACGCCACCGTAGTAGCCCTTTGTAGGTACCATCTCCCTTTCTCGCTCTCCACCACCGTGATACCTCCCTTCTGGGCACCACATGTATCTGGCTAACCCACTCGCCGTCCGAGATAGGATAGATTAGCCCTCCATCGAGTTTCAAACCTCCTTCTTCACCACTTCACCGAGGATCGGGTTCACCGCTCGGGCATCAATCACCGTTTAACTCCATCCTCGCGTGATGCGATGCATACATGTTGCTCGGATCGATCCCCTTAATGTCGGCAAGACTCCACCCAAATGCCGCCTTATTCTTCTTCAGACCGAAAATGCTTCTTCTTCTTCAACACTTGAAAGCTCTGAGGAGATTATTACCGCTTTTCATTTCCTCCTCCAGAAAACATACTTCAAGTGTCTCGCAGCTCCTTCATTTCTAGAGTAGGCTTGGGCATACTAGCAACTTCACGTGCCCACTCTTCCTCGTCACCGATCCTCGCAAAACTTCCTCGGTGCTATGTTCCCGCAACAACACATTCTCGCCAAGGGATCAATAGCATCAATGAAAGCACAATCATCAATGGAATTTATGTAAGGAAACATCACATCGTCCCTAATGTAAAAAGACACGCCACCAAGCACGCATATTTTAAAGTGTCACTTTAACGTCAATTAGTGAGTTAAGTGGCCATGAATGGCCTCCCAATAACAAGCAGTGTGCTCCTTTCCATCTTCTCTAACCTCACCAATTTCTAACACAACAAAATCAACAGAACTATCAACCCACCAACCTTAACTAAAATATCCTCAATAATACCCTTCGATATCCGACGGACCTATCTCGCTAGTTGTAGACACATGCGAGTGGGTTTAAGTTCACCTAACTCTAATTGTTTAAAATCGAATAAGGCATCAAATTTATCCCGCCCCAAATCAAGCATGCCGAAGCCTCCTTACCATTACCTAGAGCAATTTTAACGATAAACCGCCTGGTCCCTGAGTTTGGGAGGTAATCGATGTCAGCAGATGGAATTGGCCGCCCGAGACCACGACCTTCTCATATTCTCCAAACTTCCTTTTCTTTGAAGCCGCCCTTGAAAAATTTGACGAGGTCGGCACATTTCGATCACGCCCAAAAGAGGCAAATTGACATTCACCTTGGACAGAGTTTGTAGAACTCAAAACCGCCGATCTTGTTTCTCATTTCTTAGCCGCGGAAAGGTATCGGAGGAGTGTAAGGCTTTGTCGCCTTATGCAATCGGACCTCAAGATCCTTCTTAGTTTCTTCATCTTGAGATTTCACCGCCTCGGATTTCTCCCCGACCTCATTCTCAATCACATGACCACTTAAAATAGTGACACCGAGCCTCGCTGGGTCACAGGAGCTTCCCAACGCTTTTGTAGAGTACTGCTCAGCTGAGCTAGCAAGTCGTCCCATTTATGCCTCCATACGCTTGATTGAGGATTCTATAACATCAATTTTTTGTTCGCCACATCCTCGATGTCGGTCTCGAGGTGGCGCGGAGGTGCTCACGATACCGCCGCCAAGGGTATTGTCACGCAGAACCGCCAGTGGATATCGCTCGTCACGAAATTGCCGTGGTCGTGAAGGTCTTCTCGAATGGGGCGCCTGATTAGAATTTTGCCTCGACTGATTTCTCCATCCCACGTTAGATTGATTCCTCCACCCCGAGCCAAATTGTTGCCGACAGACTCGAATCGCTGCCGGGTTGGAATCTTGCATGGCATAGCTTCGCCGCCTCATGAGCGAGCTCCCATCCCGGGCACGATCAACATTGTGCCCGGTTTCATTGCAGATACCACAAGGCTCTAAAAATCCTCGTGGCGGGTTAATTGATCGACTTTCTCAATTTCAGCTCTTGACTCCCTCATCAACTCACCACTTGTTTAGTCATGTCGTGTGAAGGGTTCACGGCACGAGCCTTTGCTCTCCCACCTCGATCGACTTCTAGTGAAGTAGCAGCCATGGCTTCAAAATGTCGACGATATCCATCGCCGCCCCAGAACCGATGTCTCCACCCGCAGCGTTGTCCACTATGTATTGAAACTTGAGTCAATCCATCATAGAAGAATTGATACAAAATTTCGTCTCTGCAAGGCATGATGATGACACTTTTGCAACAAGTCCCCGAACTGCTCCTAAGCTTCATGGAATGGCTCGTCACCGTTCGATTGAAAGTCATGATCCGAGACCTCAACTCTCGACTCTTCTTGTTCGGTAGTACTGTCATGAACTTGTCTACCACGGCGCCCAGCCTCAGCAGAGTTGGGTGAGAGCCGTAAACCAAGACTTTGCTCTATCTTTCGTGGTGTACGGAAACACCGCATCTTCACCGATCTTCATTTAGTCCTCCCAATGGAAGGATCGCAAAACCGAGCAAAACTCTCTTATAAAGCCAAAAGCATCCTCACTAGCAAGCCCATGGAAAGTAGGCATGAGTGAGAAATGGTTCGTTTCAACTCGTAATCTCGGCCGCCGATCCAAGAACAATTGGGGACGAGTGCCCAATCACCGCCTATAAAAATCACGCAGAGCACATGCATTCTCACCCATCTCTCAACGGGAGTATCTTCAACAACCGGGTTGATCCGTGATAAACTCGCTCGACCGCCACCACTCGTGGTGGTACCAAACTCCTCCGGCTCCGAAAAGCGACCTTTTAGTTCTTCGAATATGGTCCAACGGGTAGCAAGCGGTCTATTTAGATCATGCGACCTAGCATACAAAACACTCAAACAAGAAAAGATCACACGCAATCGAGAATAACAAAACAAAACAAAAGAACACGGAAAACAAACAACACAAACAATACGCCTAAAGTTTTCTAAGAACGGCGCCAAAATTGATCGAGCTAAAACACACTCAAATTCACTCGCAATCGCATTTAGGTAATCGTAGCGCGGTAAGTTAACACGAGTCGCCTCAAGAAAACTTAACAGGCCTAATGTTCGTGTTGCTCACGTAAAACGATAAAATCCTAAACACTCTATTACCAACACGAAGTTTTGAGACATACGAGAATTCAAATACGAGAATCAAACAAGAACCTAAGCTGTGGTTTGTCAATCCCGAGCTAAACTAATTAAGCGATAGATCTAAACTAGAGGTTGTCAAACCCTAGATGATAAACTACTAAACACGGAATCGTAAAACAAATCAAAAGCAATTAAATAAGATTCCAAACAAGAAACGATGAGATTCAACGAAGAAAGATTAATCATGAACCGAGTTCAACTCCACTTGCATAAAATTCAGATTATTAAACCGAAAAGTTAGAACCGATCAAGAGCCCAACAAAACAGGAATTAAATTCGAGCAAGATGAATCAATACGTAGATGAAACGATCAAGAACGACGGAACAAAATACGATAAATTACTCTCAATTCAAATCCAAAATCACACAAGGTATTGCAAGAATCAGAATAAAATTGAAGAGAACTAAGTACCGACACAGGATGTTAAACCAATGTCCGAATTGACTAAAATTGAAGAATGATCGATATTTGTTCCACAAGGCTGATGGCTTAACGAAACCGAAAAATACGAAAAATCGAACTCCAAATAACCTAAATAACGATATATTTAGGCATTGAGCGCCGGCCGGAAACGAACGCCCGCCAGAGGCGAGGCGACGCTGGCGCCGAGCGCCGCTGCTGAGACGCGCATGCAAGCGCTGCGGGCGAGGGGCGAGGCGAGGCGCTGGCGAGCGAAGCGCCACCGAGCGCGAGTAAAATTGGGAACGCGCCGAGCGAGCCGCGCTCAGAGCGCGGGGTGAGCGGGCGAGGCGCGCGGGCGGGCGCACGGGCGGAGGAGCGGGCGAGCCGGCTGCTCACTCGAGCGCGAGGGAAATTGGGAACGCGCCGCGTGAGCCGCATTCAGAGTGCGCGGACGGAGGGCGCTGGGCGCTGCGTGCGCGCGCGGCGCGCTGGCGCGCGGGCGGGCGTGGCGTGCGCGCGCGGATGCTCGCCATGCGACGGTCGTGGCGCGACTTCAACAATTGCCTCGCTCTCCTTCGTCCGAACTCCGAATAGGATCCGCCGCTTATGAACTCCTATCACAATGCTCTTCATTATACCTGATCCTTGGTAGATAGATTTCATCCTATTTAATGCCGATTTTCTGCAAAACATTGAAACGAACCAAGTAAGTCCGAAACGATAAATAATAATTGAACTAACGGCATAAATGTGATAAACTAATGAAGACAACATGCAAAAACCAAGAATCAACACGATTCATACCAAACAATAACCCGAAGCGATTTATGTTCGTGGGACAATCTTCTGATATAGTCCTGTGAAACGAACAGCAATAATCGACCCATGGACATACAAGGAGGCGATACAAGACATTGATGCAAGATCATGGCACACCGCTATGGACTTAGAAATGGAGTCCATAACGCTATGGATGTATATGAAAAGGCACTCTACCGATGGCAAGGAAGCCATAGGTAGTAAGTGGATATACAAAGGAAGAGAGATTCCGATGGAGAGGTTTCGCTTTAAAGCCGTGCATGGCTAAAGGGTACACTCGCATTGAGGGCATCGATTTCGACGAGACCTTTTCGCCGTAGCAATGCTCAAGTCCATCGTAATTCTTCCGCCATAGCAGCCCACTGAACCTAGAGGTTTGGCAATGGATGTTAAACCGCTTTTCTAAACGGTTACCTTGGAGGAAGGTAGAGACATCTATGTGCAAAGAACCAAGGTTATGTGGTAAAGGGTGAAGAGCATCTAGTATGGAAGCTTAAGAAGTCCATTTATGGACTTAAGCAAGCCTCCCGATCATGGAACTTACGCTGACGAGGTAGTAAAGTCCCATGGATTTACCCAGCTTGCCTAGCGAGAGTTGTGTGTATCGGTTAGATGTTAACGGTGATGTGGTATTTCTTGCACTTTATGTAGATGACATTCTTCTAGTTGGCAACAACGTGAAGTCGTTATCGACGAAGAGTTGGTTATCCGATCAATTTCAAATGAAAGACCTAGGAGATGCAGCTGACATTCTGGGATCAAGGTTTACCGAGATCGCAAGAAGAAAATGTTGAGCTTATCTCGTGCGCCTTACATTGATACCGTGATTACTGCTTTAGTATGCACCGCCAAGAAAGGATTGCTATCTTCGTACATGGCGCCTTTGATTCAAGACGCAGCCACCCATGACCGCAGCGAGATAGAGGAAATGAGACAAGTTCCTTATGCTCCGCCGTAGGAAGTCTCATGTACGCAATGTTATGCACGAGGTCCGATATCTCGCTATGCGGTAGGCATAGTAGCGATATCGCCTAACCCTCGACAAGCTCATGGACCGCAAGAAGCATATACTCAAGCACCAAAAGGACTCGAGATTATAGGCTAGTTTACCATGCGATAGTCTAATGCCTCGGGGTTATACTGCACTCGGATTTCCAAGTCGACCGTGATGAGAAAAAGTCAACCTCGGCTATGTGTTTACCTTGGGAGGTGGAGTCAGATCCCATGGAGTGCAAAGCAACATGCATTATGGACTCTACCATGGAAGCCGAATATGTAGCCGCTCGGAGGCTTCTATGAGGTCAGATGGTTCAAGAACTACTTATGGATCTAGGTGTGGTACCGGTTTGCCCAAGAGTATCATAGTTTATCGTGATAACTCAGTGCAGCCGGCAAACTCAAGGAACCACGGACCCACAAGCGCACTCAAACACATAGAGAGAAAGTACCATGTCATACGAGAAATCGTTAGACGAGGTGACGGTTGATTGAAAAGATTGATATGACGGAAAATCTAGCGGATCCATTCACGAAGAGCCCGCAAAAAGTCTACGATGGACACGTTAGAGGACTCGATTGCTGATGGCACCCACTTAGAAAGGAAACTTTGTATAAGTGGAGAAGCAAAGTGATGGTTGTTTGTAATAGCTAGTAGAGACACATTGTATACTAAAAGTTTGCTTTAGTATAAGTGGGAGATTGTCGGATTTGATACCGAAAGCGCTTGGTTGAGCTTGTATACAAGTTTCTCGTTACCACTATTACAATCTCCTATCCGAATCAATACTTGATTGCATATATTTGTGTCCCCTTATCTCATATATGTTAGATCATACAAAGTGTAGAAGATCACGAAGTCTGTATGATTGGTCGTTTAATGAGATATAAAAGTTTCACACCGAGACAACTTGAGGACGAGTTGTCTGTATAGTGCAAGATAGATAAGAAGTGACTGACTTAGTTGTTTGTCTATGCCGGTACGCCTCTCGACGTACAAGGATCATAGTGAGACGTGTTCTTCTATCCGACCGTCCGTGAAGAACCAAGATCTCGTGACTTACGATGATCTAAACCTCGATAAGGTATTAGGTGAGTATGAAGTCGACCATCACTGACTTGTTACGGAGAGGGTTATAGTTCTAACCCAAGATTCTCCGCATCTTGGGGTGGCAGTGCTCAGATGTCACGCTAGTTATCTCAGACGAGTCACCGTATCCGCTAGGACGATGACGCCCCTTATGGAGCTCAAAGGTTTATTGTACTAAACCCCGCAGTTGAGTTAGCTCAAGACAATAATAAGGTTGAGTGGTACCGCTTATGAATTAAAGATATTAATTATTTTAAGCAATGATTGCTATAAATAAATAATGGACGCTCGATATCTTAAATACGAGGATTCAGAATGTTCAAGTGCAAGCCCGACCAACTTCGTAATAAAGGTAAGTCAAGATTTATTCTCTAGTGGCATGAATAAATGTTTATAAATTAATTTATGTTTTCAATGAACATAAGATAATTAATTTATTTGAGGCCCATCTTTATTCCTTGCATTTGATCCTGGTCCGGCCCATCCAGCCCTGTAAGCTCTGGAAATCGGGCGCCCTATAGCTCACTATGGCAAGATTTTATTCTCTTTATCCTACAAGGATATAATTATATTTATGTGATATGCATAGATCCTTTCCTTATGGGATTAAGGTAATGTATTATAAATATAAGGTAAGAGATAAAGTCTAGGTTAATGTTCATTAATCCTCATAGAATTTTCTTCCATCTCACAAGAAATTGAGAGAGAATTTTCGAGAATTCCATAGAGCATTGTGTGATTTTCCAAGCATTCTCCATAGATCGCCCTCACCGACGCTGGAGATTGGGCAACCGGATACAGCCCGTAAGGTCAAAAGCACGAGTCCGCTCTGCTCGATCCGCTCGTCCCTGCTCGACCTACCTCACATCCAAAGGTAAACACGAGAAACCCCCACGTGTTGCAATTAATTATATAGACGCATGCTAGGTATATAATCAATGTATGGTGAATTAAACACCCAAGATAGATCCTCGGGGCGAGGGCTAAACCTAGTTTTCCCATCACGATCCAGATCGATGATAGGGATGATGTTCCCGAAGAGCCCGTGGGAGAGCAGCCATCACTCGGACGATCGCCAGCTCATCAGATACACCACCACTACACCTCCATCTACGATCCTCACTTTCGCACGGACCAGAATGATTTTGAGGCGTGACCTCCTGTAAGAGAGATTGTCCATCCGACAAAGGCAAGTGAAGAGGCCCAGATCGTAATCTTCACGCCACCGAACAAGATCGTCTGGCCTCTCGGAAGGAGATTCGAGGAGGAGGAAGACCCGAGGAGGACGAGGAGGATAGTGAGGACTCATAGGACCCGTGATCCAGATAAAGGTATGACTCCGACGAGGTTGAGCACGCTGAGGAAGCGGCAAGCGCCAGAGATCGAACCTGTGAAATGCCTTTCACCGAGACTCGCATAATCGTGGCATAGCTTGATGGGATCATACCCACGAGAGGCTTGCTTCCATGCAGATCGCCTCGTCAAGCGCAAGCACCAATTCAAGCCCCGATAGGAGAGAGAGGGACGAGGAAAGGCAGAATGGGACCGCTGAGACAAACGGAGAGTAGTGATGATATGGGGAACAGAGATCGTCACAAGATGTACAAGGATAGTCGCAGTCTCCGCTATAGCATGGACAGAGCGACATCTTTTGGCAAGAATCGAGTCGATTCTTTGCTCATATCTCACCTTTGACCGACATACCATGATTCAGATTTTGACTACCCTTCGTGGACGCCGGATAAAACTAATACTAACGCCGTATGATGTAATATTTATGTTTTGATGCTTATATGTGATATGAGCTATGTGATGATGATATATGATCTATGTGGTATGTGGTGATGTTATGTGAGATGCATAACGATGATATGTTGACAGGATTGCATGTTTATATGTGATCGTGATATGTTGCATATGTGATGATATGTGGTTATGGGTGATGATATATGTTATGCGATGATACCCGGTTATCTATGCGAAAGTGTTTTAATGTTTCAAACGTCGGTACAGAATGCCGAGAATAAGGAACCAGAGGAACAATAACGTGGAAGAAGCCCTAGAACCACCATTGGTTCAAAGGAATGCGATCGAGAGTTTTCGCAGGCAAAATCCCCCTACGTTCGACGGTCTCGGCGAACCGATCGACGCTGAGAACTGGATACGATCCACCGAAGGATCTTTGAATACATCGACCGCGTAAAAGTCAATTGCGCGATCTTTCACCCAACCGAGGAAGCTGATTTCGTGGGAATCGTGAGAAGCGACTCTAACACCCGGACATGGGAAGGTATACGGAAGATTTCAAGGAAGAACTCATGGAAAGCACGCCCGGGCGCTTACAGCGTAAAAGGTAAAACGAGTTCGAATCTTCGCTGCGGAGAAGGACGGCCACCGAGTACGATCGCCGCTCAATCGTCCGTCATATGCCACGCACTGTCCGCATTGACACGCCAGTAAGCGCATGTGTTCGCGAGAGGACCCGCCAAAATCGGAATTTCGCCGGCCACCGTGGAGATTTTACGATGCGCAGCCCTCGAACCGGCTTTAAACATTGAGTCAATGTTTCTCCAGAGAGAACGATGCCATCTTGACAGCCACGACGGAGGAAGAGGCAAGAGGAAATGGGAAGATCAAGGAGAGGCAATCAGTGTTCCAAGGAACCAGAGCGGTCCAAAGGATTCCAAGGAATCCGGCATTCAAGAGAGAGAAAGGCAACCTTGGGGAAGGAATTTCCAACCCATGCGCAAGGGCAGTGTGGAAAACCTGGTGCCGTAAATGCCGAGGAATCATTTCGGCGAAAGTGCAAGGTAGCATCGAGTGTTATCATTGTAAGAAGTCCGGACATTACGCCGAGATTGTCCGCTAGGGAGGGCCAGCAGCAACCGCCAAGAAGGCAGATCCAGCCCGCAGGCGTAATCAGTTCGCCAAGGACGAACCATGGAGCAGAGGCCACACGAGGCCAACAAACCAAAGGCCACCGCAGCAAGCAAGGGTGTACGCTTGAATCAGAATAAAAAGACAAGCTCCCGGAAATCTTGCAGTATAATCCATATGAGTGATATACCCATTTTCGCTTTGTTCGATACAGAGCCTCACATTCTTTTGTTTCGAGAATCGCAGAGAGGTTGGGTTTGGTACCCAAGAAATCACCGAGTACTCGGAAATTAGCATCCCATCGTGGAAGTGCTAAAGGCGAAATAGATATGCCTAACTAGGAGGTAGAAATCAGTGAGCGTAAGGTCTTTGTCAATTTGCATGTCATCGGAATGGAAGATTTCGATGTCATTCGCATGGATTGGTTGAAAAGCACAGGCAACTATACGCTGTCTCGAGAGAGAAGTTGTTTAACAACCGAATGAGTGGAAGTTTGTTTCACGGCATAAGGACGGGTGTTTATGCGTTAACGATCTCAAAGACCGGGCGTGAGGATGATCAGAGGAAGTCGCCAAACTTTCGCGAGTTTGACAGGCACGCCAAGAGCGCAAATAGTTACAAGAGGAGCCGGCGTGTGAATATCCGGATGTGTTTCCCGAGACTTGCGCAGTGCTTGTCACCGATAGACAAGTGGAATTCACTATTGATCCGGAACCGTGAGCAACGCCAGATCAAAGGCACCATACGTAATGGCACCTAAAGAATTGCAAGAACCGAAAGCGCAGCTTGCAGGAGCCGTTGATCAGGTTTTATCCGACCTAGTGTGTCGCCGTGGGAGCGCCAATTCGCTCGTCAAGAAGAAGGACGGGTCAACGCGATGTGCATTGACTACAGAGAGTCAATAAGTCGACGATCAAGAATGATATCCTCTTCCAAGGATCGACGATCTATTCGACCAGCTCAAAGGAGCGAGTGTCTTCTAAGATCGATTTGAGGTCGCTACCATCACCAAGATCGTGAAGGAGGACGCTGGCGAAGACCGCTGCTCGTAACGAGGTATGGGCACTATGAGTTCATCGTGATGCCGCTTGGTTCACCAATGCGCCAAGAAGCTATGGATCCGATGAATCGAAGTTTTCCATCGCACTGGATAGTTTCGCCTCGTTTTTATCGATGATATTCTCATCTATTCCAAGAATGCAGAGTTGCATAGAGAATACCTCCGCACCGCTCGGAAACGCTACGGTGCAGAGAGGTTGTATGCTAAGTATAGTAAGTGCGAAGTTTTGCTCGTAGAAGTGATGTTCCTCGACACATCGTGCTCGCAGGGAATCAAAGTCGACCCAAGAAGGTTGAAGCAGTAGTAATCGAAGGTTCCGACTAATGCCAATGAGGTTCAAGCTTTTAGGCTTCGCAGATATTATAGACGCTTCATCGGCGGTTTTCGGTTGGCAAGGCCGATGACGCAATGTACCGTGAAAGGGATCAAGTTTTCATGGTCCAAGCTTGCGGAAGCAAGTTTCAAGAGTTAAAGAAGAAGTTAACAACCGCCCAAAGGTTAGCCGCATCGGAAGGAACGATGGGTTTGTGGTCTACACCGATGCATCCAAGCTTGGTTTAGGTTGTGTTCTTAGCGTAATGGAAAGGTTATAGCTACGCTGCCTCGTGAAAAACCGCACGAGTTGAGCTACCCAACTCATGACCGAATTAGCAGCAATGCTCATGCGTGAAGATTTAGAGGCACTATCTCTACGGAGTTAAGTGTGAGATCTTCACGATCACAAGAGCCTCAAGTATTTCTTTCGAACAAAAAGAGCCGAATACGAGGCAAAGAAGATGGCTAGAGTTGGTGAAGGATTATGATCGCTCTATCGCTTATCACCCGGAAAGCTAATGTTGTAGCAGATGCTCTTAGTCGCAAGTTAAGAGCTAAGTTGATGTTTTCTTATGCAGAGAAAGAGCTTATTCGAGATTTCGAGAAGCTCACCGAAGTGATTCATCCGCTTGAATCAAGGTTTCGCCGCAGCTGACAAATGAACCGGATCTAAGAGAAGCCATCGTGAGCGCACAACTAGGGACGAGTTCTGGAAAGAATGCGCTTGAAAGCAAGGCTAGAAGATAGCAAGGGATTCACTAAGCGAAAGACAACGCGCTATTATTTCGAGGAAGGTTACGCGTGCCACCAATAGGAATTGAGAGATAAGATCATGAGGAAGCTCATGAGGTACCATATACAAATCATCCAGAAGCACCAAAATGCAGAGACCTTAAGAGGAACTTTGTGGAAGGATGAAAAGGACGTAGCCGAAGTTTGTGGAACATTGTTCGCTTGTCGCCAGTGAAAGTCGCGCACCAACGTCCGCTGTTTGTTGCAACCGCCACCAATCCCGTGAGTGGAAATGGGATCATATCGGTATGGATTTTGTGGTGAGTTTTTCAAGGTCAGCGAGGAAACACCGCTATATGGGTTGTCGCCGATAGACCGATTTAAGTCAGCTCATTTCACCGATTCGACGACGACGGTTAGATAAGCTTGCTCACCACGCCAAAGAAATCGCATCGTTACATGGTGTACCGTATCGACACGCCGATCGTGACTCGAGGTTCACGCCAAGGTTTTGGAGGAGTCTCAGAAGCAATGGGGACCAAGTCAATCTCAAGACAAGATTCCATCCTCAAAAGGACGATCACGGAAAGAACGATTCAGTTTTGGAAGACATGTCATGAAAGCAATGTGGCCGATGAGGAGGGAATGGGAAGAGATACTACCTTGGTGGAGTTTGCCTATAACAACAGCTATCGTGCCACCATAGAATGGCTCCCATGAAGCGCCAGTATTTGAAGGAAGGTCGATCGCCACTTTATCGGGACGGCGGGCGAGAGGAAGATGTTAGGACCGTAGATGGTTCAGCAGACGGCCGAGGTTATCGATCGATCAAGCGAAGGATCAAGGAAGCTCAGACATGCGTAAGTCCTATGCGACAAGCAGCCGCACGGATCTTCGCTCACGGCCGGAGATCGCTGTTTTCCTTAAGGTTTCCCAACGAAAGCGAGTCGCTCGCTTTGGAAAGCGAGGTGTTACGACCGAGGTTCGCTGGACCTTTCAAGTTCTCGAGAGGATAGGCCCTGCTACCTATAGGTTAGCTTTTGCCGCCAACATCGGAGATGTTCATGATGTGTTTCACGCTTCTCACCGAGAAAGTACGTGTTCGACTCAAAACACGTGATCAAGCACGATCAGTGATTCTTGCTCAGATCCGAAAGTTACGAGGAGAGACCAAGGCTATCTTGAACGAGAAGTGAAGGATTTGAGGAACAAGCGATTCCGCTGGTGAAGGTGTTGTGGAATCACCACTATATGGCGGTTACGCTGGAGTTGAAGACAAGTTCGTGGCTCAAGACTCGAATTGTTTCCGCTTACATGTTTGAAATTTCTGGACGAAATTTTTCTAAGGAGGAGGGATGTGATACCCGTCCTTTCTAAGCTTCGTTATGCATGGCACATTTTTCAAGAAAAGGTCAAAGGGTGACTTTTGTTTCGGTGATGCGACCGCCACGAAACCTCGTGCATTGTGAAGAGTGTCTTATGACGAATTCATGTACACTAAGTATGCGTTTTCGACCACCCATGAAGGTTCGCACCGGAAGTTATCGAAAACCGAATTTTCATTGGTCTTTAAAAGCATATCTTGTTTATAGTCGCTGTCCGTATTTTATTTCGAGTCCATGGGTACTAAGTTTGCTCAATTTGGAGTCCGCTTTGCAAAAGTTGCGCCGCTTATGCTGAAAGTGGTCATGCAAGTTAGCCACGCACTCGCTTCCCTATAAATAGGAGGCTAGGGCCTTCATTTTCAACGCTCATTTCCTTCGCTCTCTCGTTTACGGACCAGCCGAGAGGAGAGGGATCAACCGAGCTCGGCGACGGCGCCATATCATTGCCGCCACCACCACCGCCGATCATCCCCACCCCAAGAGCCCTGCTTCTTTTTGTCCTTTTCTTGTTTTGATTCCGCCTTTAGTAGATCGATAGCATAGAACTCGGGATTCTAAAGAGACGGACGGAAAACGGCCGAGGCCGGCCGATTGGCCAAGACCGCCACCGCCGAGTCGTTGTCATTGCTTGCGGCCGACGGCCACCTTTGCTACGGGTCCTTTAGGTTTTGAGTTCCGCCATGCATTCCACTAGTACCGATTCCGCTTTTTCTGCTTTTTCGCTTCGCATGCTCGGATGTTTTCCGCTGTTTCGAGTTTTCTAAAGGAAGACATGCCCGGTTATGCATTTTCAACATAGTTTGTCATTCCATGTTCGCCGTTATGCATATTGCTTATGTTTCCATTTTCGCATCGATTTTGGATGGTTTATCCTAGATCCGAGGATAGGCATCGATTTTGAAGCTTCTTCACCGCTAAGATTTGAGTCAACTGCATGCATGCATATTTTGAAAGTACCCTATTATAGGTCTCGATGCCCCGAATATATTTTCCTTCTCAGATCGAAGTTGATTTGAAACCCAAGAGTGCCAAATATGGGTTCGTAAAGTCGAAACCCTAGTTTTGCTTCGATCTTCGCTTGATCACGATGTTGCTTTGCTTTGTGGGACGTGACCCAAAAGTTGTTCCGCCTTGTTACTGTGCACCTACCAAGGCGTTAGCGGTCATCGATCCGTAGATATCTCCCGGCCGACGCTTTGGTCTGCTCAGTGGGTTATATATGCTTATTTCGAAGTTATTTACTCGATATTTCAAAATAAAACATGTGCGCCATAAAATGTTTTGGTGAAATTATTATCGCTCCTCGATCCGAGACGTGGTTCTATTGTGATTGTGCACGGATCTCTATTCGTGGGTTGATCACGATCTCGAGTATTGATCGAAGGATAGACCCCAACACGTGGTTATGGTTCGCGGATAGACCCCTAAGTCCACACGGAAATGGTAATGAGGTGGTTAGGTTCCGACGGGATTTGACCAAGTCCACACCGAGTTAGCCGGCCGGATACGCTCCGCATGGGTCGACCGGATATGTTCCGCCGAGATATTGTGGGTCATCGGCCGGATATGTTCCGGCCGAATGAATGAGATGTGACGGGCTGGCGGATACGCTCCGAGCCGTGGCTCTTTGGTTCTATGATGAGAACAACAAGAATAACGGATCGTATCGAAAAACGAAAAATCTATTTTGCTTACTTAGAAGTGGATTTACGCTTTAAAACCTTCTAAGGTAAGTGCTCAACACGGCATCATGATTCTTTTGATTTATGATAAACCCCAACCGAGTGCGCTAGTACTCACCCCAAACTCTTTTCAAATCTTTTCATGTATGGAGGAGGGCCGGACGGGCGACGCTGGGGTGGAGTCGGGTTCTTCATGCTATGATTCCGCCGATGTCAGGTTGTATACGCACTCGACATGTTGATGTATTCTTGTCCCTTATTTTGCTTTCTCGATTGGGAACAAGATTTGCTATTATGTTATTATGATCGTGAGTCTCGATATGAGCATGCTATGTGGTTGACCGTCTAGTCAACATGGTGTAATGCAATTTTGCTTCCTTGCATTACTTATTATAAACCAAGATCATGTTTCATTGAGGTTATGGTATCGATATTATTCTATTGGTGGATTGTTTGCGCACCCCACCCCTTCAGGATATGTCCTAGTTATAGAGGAGATGCTGCCCGATTTCATGGTCACATCTTCTTATCGTATGTTATATGTATCCCCTTCTTCCCCGCTCTAATCCCCACCCCTAATCACACCCAGCATCCGTGCCTTCCTGAATCGGGCGTGACACTGATACCAATTGTAGGGAAATCTGATTATAACACTCTCCCGAGGATCTATCTTGGATGTTTAATTCACCATACATTGATTATATACCTAGCTTGCACCTATATAATTAATTGCAACACGTAGGTGTTTTCTCGTGTTTACCTACGAATTTTTCGGGAAAGAATGGATCAAGACTCGAGCTTTGATCTTCTGGATTGTGTCCCGATTGCCTAAACTCCAATGCCGAGTGAGGACAATCTATGGAGAATGCTATAGAAATTCGCCTTCTTCCTTCCAATGAAGTTTTCGAAAATCTCCACTATATGAATAGTAATTTTGAAAATTTCACACTTAGGATTATTGTTTGATTTTCTCTCACCTTATATTTATAATGCAATCCTAAATCCTATCAAGATAGAATTTATGCATATCTAATAAATATAATAATATCACTTAAGATAGAGAGGATCAAACAGAGTCCCGTGAGGACCTCTATATGGAGGGATCAATTTCTAAGCTCCAGTCTGGACGGGCTCGCCAGGATCAAATGCAAAGAATAAAGATGTGCCTTAAATAAATTAATTATCTTATCTTCAGCCCAGAACATAAATTAATTCATAAATATTTATTCATGCCACTAGAGAATAAATGCTGACTTACCCCTTTATTTTTGAAGTTGAGTCGGGCTTGCACTTAGACTTCACGAATCCCCGTATTTAAGATATCGTACGTCCATTAATTATTTACAGCGTTCTAACTGCTTTAAATAATTAATATCTTTAATTCCTTAAGTAGTACCACTCAACCTTATTATTGTACTTGAGATAACTCAACCACCGGCTTTAGTACAATAAACCTTTGAGCTCCTTAAGGGACGCCATCATCCTAAACGGATAAGGTGACTCGAATACGTAACTAGCATGACATACAAGATCGCCACCACCCAAGATGCAGAGAATTGGTTATCTCATGTAACCTCACCCATAACAAGTCAAAGTGATGGTCAAGAACTCATACTCACCTAATACCTTATCAAGGTTTAGATCAACGTAAAGTCACCGAGATCTAGGTTCTTCACGACGGTCAGATAGAAGAACTCATCTCACTGTGATCCATCAATACATCGAGACGCATCAATATAGACAAGAAACCAAGTCAAGTCACTCTTATCTATATACAGCTTATACCGACAACTCGTCCTCAAGTTGTCTCACCGTGATACTTTTATATCTCATTAAGCTTCGACTAATCATATGTATCTGATCTACAACACAATCGTATGATCTAACTTATATATAAGATAAAGGACATACATATGCAATCAAGTAAACAATTCGATAGAGATTGTAATAGTGGTAATAGGAAACATTATATACAAGCTCAACCAAAACCGCCCAAGATACAACCAACAAGATTATGGTCCGTCGTTAACCTTTCTACGACGGAATAAACGGAATTTTGTTCATCGCTAATCGACAACCTTTAAACGGTCGTCGATGATGACCGATTAGCTACGGATATGTCCGTTTAGTTAACCACTTGATGCTATCCGTCGTTAGATTCTATTTTTCTATTTCATCGCCGCCAATCCGCCGCCATTCTCGCCGCTAAATGTGCAGAAACTTAACACCTTATTTTTTATTTTGACGGCCCACATAACAAACAACAAACCGTTTTCAAACATACCAATTACAAACAAACACCATCCAAACAAAACAATTCCAAACGTTATAATATCAAACAAACAAACCAATTCCAAATGATAAACATTATCATTCTAAATCATAAACACCATCCAAACAAATCAATTCCAAACGGTACAATATCAAAGAAACAAAATAATTTTAATCATACGATAAGTTTTGCAAATAAAATGTATTTGTCTCTTAATCATACAAACCAAAATATCACCGTGTGGAGGAAACGGAGTCGGCCATGAAGCGCCCAATGCCTCCTACCGAGCGCACAACCGAGCTCAAACTCGCTGAACGTCATCTCACACTCGCCGCCAGACTCGCCTCAGATGCCTCAAGGCCGCTATTCACCTAGCAACTGCCTCAGATTGTCAAGGCCACCATTCGCTCTATCTCCAATAGCTTTGATGATAAGCTATGGAATCAGCAGTGGGCACTCTCATCGACGAGACGACGCCGCCTCGCATGTATATCCGTATGAGAACCAGCCCAAATATCATATTCTTTCGGAGCTCCCAATGACATTTTTTAGAATTTGAGTCCTATCAACTGCTGTGCCCATCATCGCTCTCAGATTGCCTCGCTGTCACCTGCCTCAACTGTAATAAAATTGTGAATTTATTATTTAATTAAATGCTCGTTGTGCGCTAACGAATATACTTATTGCGATATTCCGAGCCTTCCGTCTCAGATAGCTCCCGCCGTGGCATGATACGCTTGGAATACTTCCCATCGACCTTCGATATGTCTACTCCACGCCATTTGCCTATAAATAACTCAAACAAATTAAATAATTAACAAGTATCACGATTCTTAAATCAATTTACTATATCTTAAACTTCAAAGTACTTACAATCTCTCTCAAGATACTCTAATGCACAATGACACCCGATGCTTAACTATCCCAAGACCTCACCATCCGCTCGACATTCTGCTGTCGTTCTTGCCTTCGCCGACGCCCGTCCGAGCTCAATAATTCTTCCAATTATCCCAATCTCGATCGTGATAAATGGAGGGTCAGAGTCCTTCACCGCTGATCTGTGAACAAGATCTTTATAGCATTCGACGGCCTTTGCGCACCAAGAGGTGTAGACCCCGCCTTGTCCAACAGATCATCCCAATAAAAAATTTGCAAAAATATATGATTACAACATCATTGGTGTCAGGTAAAACATAAATGACTCAGATAAACAAGACGGAACTCAATTCATCGAAATAAACGCTTGTACTCTGAGGCACCATTTTCCAATCTAAGGTTGTCGTTCATGAATTTAATGAACCCGTAATCACTGCATACATCATTGCTCACACAAAATGCCGCAATTTACAAGAAATAAAGACATCTCAATATTAATAGATTTATTTTAATCGAGACATACATAGATAACATACCCATTCACAATGGCTATCTTCTTCATCCCTCGACGGCACTACACTACCGCCGAGCTACCCGGTTGTGAAACGTGCCCATAGGTTCTTCAAGCCCGGCAGTGATGGCGACGGTGAGTATGAACCCGATGCTCCGATATGATTACGAGGTACCTGCCCACCCCGAGACATCTCGCAAACAAAGGTAAAAATGTATAAAATTTCACAAATAATACATATCATAACATTTTGTGCATATTATAAAATAAAACTTGTTCACTATATAATAAATTCAAACCCTATTTATCATCGCCATCATCATCATCATCATCATCCAATGTATGATTGTCTTCGACCGACAATTCAACTTCATCATCCGTATCATCAAATGTCTCTTCAAAGGTTCATGAGTGTATCCGCTAGATGAACTAGTGTCGTGTCATCATCCACAACCACATTAGTAATTGAACCAAATGCATCCTTTGAAAAGGAGGTATTATCGACGCAACTCTATCCGAGACTTCCACATTATATCGAGCTTTAATTTTTGCATACTTCCCACCACTCTTTCATAGATTGTTTTAAACTCGATATGCACAAAGATACTGAATGGCTTCGATTCATGGATAAACGGTTTGAACTTGTTATATCTTCGATGATTTACCGAAACCAACTTGTACCGGAATTAATTGATAACCCCAATCGTGAAGGATCAAAACACCTGATCTAAATATTGCTTTCCGATTGACCGAATGGTGAAAACCATTAGTTGAGAGTCCCAATCGCACGCTATTTAATTCTCGATGCAATAAGGGAAACTTTGGTTCAAATGTTTCCATGCAATCGAGTCTCGGTACGACGATGACCCCATCATCGATCGATGATGCATGCCAACGATATTCTCCGTAGCATGGATGCATACAATCTTGTAGTCGAGGAGTTAGAGGAAAATAATACATCTTTTATACGCTACTGGCTTTCCGTCGACTTCCACCACTGAGTATTGCTCTCAAACGAGGATGATTATAGAATTTGCAGCCGTCAATCCGTAATCTTCGCGCCAATAAATCATGCAATTAAATGGACAACAATCAATTTGTGTACGGCAACCCCATGCCACGCAACAATCGTGATCGGTCAGAGGATCATGCACGCAATTTTCATCTCGACGTGACTCTTTCATCGCTATGATATTTGATCAAAACCTTCTCGAATGTTATTCTCTGCTTTCCAACTCGTAAGTCGAGCCACAAATGATGATGTGTGATTCGAGCAAACCACTCACGTGTTTATGCAAAGATTCAACATGTCGTAAAATTTTTGTACATCGAATTTCCTCCTTTCGATCTCGAAAGTTGAATCAGGACCAAGAACATCCACTACCATCGTATGAAACGATTTGGTTGACGGCCAACATCTAATCCACAACATTGTCCCTACTTGTGGTTGTCTCTCCTCGAAATATTCATGTGTGATAATTTGGAAAAATTCAAAATGTTGATATCACAGTAGTATCTTCGCTTCGATAAGGTATATCTTACACTCTTACAAGAACACTTGATTTTCTCTCCATCCGCGAATAAAAACTAAGCACTAGCTAATTCAATAAAACTTTCAAGTCCATCTCAAAATTCAATATTTAATCCACCAACCGAACTAAACCTCTTATACATCCACTCACGATTGTCATTCATTCTTCAAGCTCCTAATTATAAATAATTATTTAAACATATTCAACATAAGTTGTACAATATTATTCCACCATAATACATTCAATAATTTTCATTAAAACTCATGTCCTAGAAAGAAATTTGGGATGGAGGTAGTATTTATTAATTAATTAGAATTAACTAAGATTTAATTGAATTTAATAATCTTCAAGTAAAACTTATTAATCTTCAATCAACATTTAATCAAATTTTCAATTAAAATTTATTAAGTACAATGTGATTTAACTAAATTATTCTTTTGGCATATAAATGAATTTCATAAGTAAGTTAATATCATTTTTATCCCAACATTTTAGCATTTTTTCAATTTATCACAATTTTAAAATTTATCAATTTTATCCCACCTAATATATATATTCCTTTATATCCTAAAAGTTTAAAAATTATTGAAACTTAAAATCAACCCAAGGCTTTTTATGTTCATGCTTTGGGTTTCCCACCAATTACTTTGTTATCGAGCATTAAATGATAAAGTTCAACATAAGTATATAGTTAATAATCTCAATTATCCAACAATAATCTACACCTATTTTCAATCCAACAACAATCTAGTTAGTCCAAGCATCTAACATAAGTATATAGTTAATAATCTCAAGCATCCAACAATAATCTACACCTATTTCTAATCACCAATCTCAATCGACCAACAACATATCACTATATTTTCACGATAAATTATTAACCATATCACAATAACATATCGATCACTCACTATTCGTATCACTCGTCCATGCATCACACTCTTGAGATGTGACTGGACACCGCTCTTCAACATGTGGATGAAGCACCGACTTCAAACGCCGGAAGAAAATTGAGTGAACAAATCAATGGTCACCAGCGGATATTGGTTCGAAAGTCAGCAGAAAAGATTTTCAAGAGATCAATTTCATGAGTTCACCACCTTATGCGATAGTATTTCTAGAGCGAATTGCAATATGTGCAATTGCTCGATAGGACCCCATGAACGGGAATGTTGGAACAAGAACTGGTCTTTGAAAAGACTAAGTTCTCGAGAAGGTTGAGCGAGTTTCTTCAAACAAAAACAAGAACATGCACATCAACCTCTCGACAGATGCACTAAGTTCTTTCACTCTATGGTGAAAAGAAACCACACGCACATCATTTCTTTCTTGGTGATGGACATGAGGAACCGACTTATGATATGGAGGAAATCATTGGAGCATTTGAGGCCTTTATAACGAGCTATTTGTCGTAGGTTCCCACGAGTGGATCTCGATCCCACCGTGTTTGATGGAGGACCCCGCTTGACGCGCATGATCAATTAATATGGTTATGGAGGTATCTCGATGGAGATTAAGAATGCCCTGTTCAACATTGTGAGTGATAAGCGCCGGACCGGATGGCTACCCTTCACCTTCTTCAAAGAGAATCGATATCGCCCACGCCGCTTTGGTTGTGCAAGAATTATTTGAGAAGGGTGCTATTGAGGAATTAATCACCGTGGTCATCTTATTCACAAGAAGCATCACAATCCCATCAGAATGACTTCGCATCGATTTGCACCAACGCCGCTCACAAGACTATCATAAAGATCCCGACCGGAGGATGGCGCCATTGATGGAAAGATCATTGATCCCGCATGTAGGTTGTGAGGAAGGAACATCTCGATAACATCTTCGCTCGTGAATTGCTTAGAGGTTATGAGAAAATGATCACCCCGAGATGCATGCTCAAGATTGACCTTCTAAGGCTTACGATTCGATCTCGGGACTTCTCGATCGCTTGATGGTTTGGGTTTTCACCCATGTTTCACCTATTAGATCATGACATCGCCACCGCAACTTATACCTTCATTAATGGAGGAACTCATGGTTTATCATCCGGGCAACGCGGCTTAGGTGGTGACCCATATCACCCACTTTGTTCCTTTGTCGCATGGAGTACCTCTCGAGGATGTTGAAGAAACCAACAAGGAGTCGGATTTTCAATATCTTCCTAAGTGTAGTACTCGACACTTGCATCTGCCTCGCTGATGATTTGTTACTCTTCGGGTGACATTGCATCAATGGAGGTGTTTGGATGCCTCGGACTTCTCGTGCTTCGGCTTCAAGATTAATAACCACAAGTCCTTGATATTCATGGCGGAGTTCAACCATTCGAGAAGTAAGCGATCTTAGATCCGCGGGCTTCCTGGGAGAACTTCCACAAGATATCTTGCATCCCTCTATCTTCAAGGAAACTAGAGTCACCAAGATAGTGGACTAGTGGAGAAGATATCTCAGATACACCGCTGGTCTAATTTAAATTTATCTACCGCAGACACTGAGTTGATTCGATCCGGATTGCAGTGAGTGGAGTGCTCGCGTCAGTGTTCTACCTTGTAGGAAATCTGATTTTAACCTCTCCGATGATCTATCTTCGATGTTTAATTCACCATACATTGATTATATTCCTCATGCACATATATAATTAATTGCAACACTTAGGAGTTTTCTCATGATTACCGCTAACTGTGGTAGAACGGATCAAGACTCGTGTTTGATCTTCTGGATCGTATCCCGCTTGCCTAAACTCCAATGTCGAGCGAGGACAATCTATGGAGAATGCTATAGAAAATCGCTCTTCCTATGCTCAAAGTTTTCAAAATTTCACCCTATTAGAATAGGAATTTCTAAAATATTAGCTAAGATTAGCCTTGATTTTCTCTCTCACCTTATATTTATAATGCAACCCTAAACCCTATCAAGATAGGATTTATGCATATCTAATAAATATAATAATATCCTTTAGATAGAGAGATCAGCATCCCATGGGACCTAATAGAGAGAGGATGATTTTCCTAGCTGTGCGCCTGACGGGCCAAAGTGGATCAAATGCAATAAAGATGGGCCTCAAATAAATTAATTATCTCATGCTCACTTAACATAAATTAATTTATAAACATTCATTCATGCCACTAGAGAATAAATCGACTTACCCCTTTATTAGGGTTGAGTCGGCTTGCACTTAGACTTTAATAACCTCGTATTAAGATATCAGACGTCCATTAATTATTTACGTGCTCGATCGCTTAAAATAATTAATATATTTAATTCCTAGTACCACTCAACCTTATTATTGTACTTGAGATAACTCAACCCGCGGTTTAGTACAATAAACCTTTGAGCTCCTTAGGACGCCATCATCCTAAACGGATACGGTGACTGATACGTATAACTAGCAGACATACAAGACCGCCACCACCCAAGATGCACGTAGTCTCGTTAAAACATTTAACCTCACCCATAACAAGTCAAAGTGATGGTCAAGAACTCATACTCACCTAATACCTTATCGAGGTTTAGATCATCGAAGTCACCGAGATCTAGGTTCTTCACGACGTCGATAGAAGAACTCATCTCATCGTTATCCATCAATACGCCGAGACGCATCAAGATAGACAAGCAACCAAGTCAAGTCACCTCTTATCTATACCGCAGCCTATACCGACAAATCATCCTCAAGTTGTCTCACCGATACTTTTATATCTCATTGCGTTCAATCACATATACTTCTCGGATCTTCTACACACGTATGATCTAACTTATATAATGAGATAAGGAGCATATATGCAATCAAGTAATCAATTCGATAGAGATTGTAATAGAATGGTGAAACATTGATACAAGCTCAACCAAAACTCGCCAAGATACAACCAACAATCTCCCACTTATACTAAAGCAAACTTTAGTATACAATGTGTCTCTACTAGCTATTACAAAACAAAACCATCACTTGCTTCTCCCACTTATACAAAAGTTTCTTTCTGGTGCTATCTGCAATCCAAGTCCTCGAATGTGAACTTCAGACTTTTTGCGTGTCGTGAATGGATCCGCTAGGTTATCCGTCAGATCAATCTTTTCGATCAAGACGCCCCTCGCCTAATGATTTATCGTATGACATGGTACTTTCTCTATGTGTTTGGTTGTTTTGTGGGTCCGTGGTTCCTTCGAGTTTGCCACGCACCGAGTTATCACAAGAACTAAGATACCTGGGCAAACCAGTACCACACCTAGATCCATGAGGTAGTTCTCGAACCATACATCCTTAGCGCCTCCGGCGCTACATATTCGGCTTCCATGGTAGTCCGCACGCATCGCGCTTGACCCGCCAAGATACGGCTCCACTTCCCAAGGTAAACACATAGCCCGAGGTAGACTTTTCTCATCACGGCGCTTGGAAATCCGAGTCACATAACCCAAAGGCATTAGACTATCTCGCACGGTAACCAGCCTATAATCTCAGCTTTTTCGTACTGAGATATGCTTATCGCAATCAATGAGCTTGTCCAGGTTAGATCGATATTCAGCAACTATGCTCACCGCGATAGCGTATATCGGGTCTCGACATAGATTTGACATGAGACTTCCTACTGAAGTCAGGCGAACTTGTCTCATTTTCTATCTCCTTTCGCCATAGTGCATCGCTCCTTAGATAAAGGAACACCATGCCCGAAAGGTAGCAATCTTTCGCGGTCCGCTTATAAAACGAGTAATCACAAGATCAATGTAAGACGCCCGAGATAAGCTCAACATTTTTTCTTACGATCTCGTGAAACCTTGATCCCAAGAATGTACGCAAAGATTCCTAAGTCTTTCATTTGAAACGATCGGATAACCAACTCTTTACGCCCGATAACAACTTCACATTGTTGCCAACTAGAAGAATGTCATCACGTAGTGCAAGAAATACCACATCACCGCTGACATCTAGACGATACACAAACTTTCGCTAGGCAACCGGTAAATCCATAGACTTTACCACCGTCAAAGCATAAGTTCAGATCGTGAAGTTTGCTTAAGTCCATAAATGGACTCTTAAGCTTCCAAACTAGATGCACCCTTCACCACATAACCTTCGGTTGTCGATATAAATGTCTCTACCTTCTTCAAGGTAACCATAGAAAAGCGTTTCACATCAATTTGCCAAACCTCGCGTTTATGGGTCGCATGGCCGTAAGAATTTGATGGACTTGAGATTACAGAAAAGGTCTCATCGAAATCGATGCCCTCAACTGAAAGTGTACCCTTCGCCACAAGCCTAGCTTTAAAAGCCAAAACCTCCATCCGAATCTCCTTCCTCTCAGATACCCACTGCTACCTATGGCTTCCTGCCATCCGGTAGAGGTGTTTTTCAGATACATCCATAGTCAGCATGGACTCAATTTCTAAGTCCATAGCGGTGCCATGATCTTGCATCAATGTTCAGATCGCAGATGTCCATGGGTCGATTATTGCCGCCGCTTCTCGACTAAACCAAGATTCACCAACGAAATAAATCGCCGGGTCGAGAACAACCTCCCACTACGATGAGGCGCCATCGCACAATGGCAACGGTGGGCAAGAACTTGTGGTTCTCTATCTCGCCCAACTTGTCGGATAGAGCCACGTACGGGTCAGATCTCCAAAGGAACCTCGACCCACTTCAATTTCCTTGATGTATCCGTGTCCATCCCTCCCACTAGACACACATCTCGCACCTTGGCTTAATCGGTAGAATACGATCATCTTCAAATTTCAAGAATGATTTCAACTTTGATTTATGTTTTTCATATAATCCTCTTCTAAGAATCGGCATTATGCATAATGACATTCGATCTTTAGACTATAGAATAAACCACCTTCGTCCTCTAGGATAGACAATAAAGCCTTGCCGATCTAGCCTCCAACCGTCGCCTTCTTGTTCCAAGACACGTGCCGGATCGCCCATATCCTATGTGGTTTAAACTAGTCTACCAAACCACAACTCGAAGGGTCTTTTCGACCGACTGATGGTACTAAATTTAGCAAGTATGCCGCTTTTAAGGCATACCCCGTAATCTAAATAGGCAATGTTGCATAACTCATCATCGATCTAACCATTTCTAAAAGAGTCCTATTTTTCACCGCACACCATTTTGTCAGGCGTGCCTGCAGTGAGTCGAGTAATCCCACACCGCACCAAATAGTCCATAAACTCGATCGAGGTATTCGCCATCGTGATCGCATCAAGCGATTTGATACCTTTACCAAGCTTCGCTCCACTTCGCTTTAAACTCTTTGAATTTCTCAAAGCATTCGACTTTGCGAAGTTATATGTATCCGCACTTGAGTAATCGCCAACTGAAAGTGACAAAATACTGCATTCTCCACTTAGCCAGTGGACATAGGTCCACACCGGTCGAACGGACTAGCTCCAACACTTCTTTCGCTCAGAACCCTTCGCTGAAGGGTCTAGTCGACATCTTACCTTCTATAGGATCTGCAGACGGGAATGAAGAATCATAGATTACCCAACGCCCATTCTTAGCCGCCTTAGATCCTATTTAGATTGATGTGACCTAATCTAACATGCCGAGAAATGTGGTGTCATCTTGCTAAGAAAACTTTCTTTTAAGGTTTCAAGATCAACATAGTTATAGGTATTATGTTTCGCGTAAATAGTATAAAGCTTAATTATATAAAGTGTCACCACGATAACTTCGTTATTTCTTATGATAGAAACACCACTATCAAAAATAATGAATATCCATGAATAAATAGTTTGAACGAATAAGGTTCCACGAAACTCCGCACATATATAAAACATCTTTCAAAACTAAACTGCACTATCAAACATAAAGTAACATTTACGATCGCAACGGCTCGACTTTTGCCAAGTGGCCCATGGAGATCGTTATCTCTCCATCACACGCCCTTGTCCGCAGAATCCCGAAGTTGTAACAAACATGATCACAAGACTCGGTTCACTACCCAAGAATGGGTAGACAAGTCGCTAAACATGTTTCACATTAAAGCAAATGGCGCACTGAGCCTGAGCATAGGGCACATGGCCTCCAATGCCCAATCTTGCCGCACTTAAGCACCTCGCCTTCTCCTTGGCTTCTTCAAGCCTCCCAGAGCACATGTTCTTCGCCCCACTACTGCACTAGTTCCTCGCTTCACCACCTTTGGTGCCCCTTTTCTTCCATTTTCAACGGAAAATTTGGGCCCCTAGATGTGCTAGCAAGAGCATGTGCTCTTTACCCATGACTCCTTCCATGGCCACGAGATCATTAAGCAACCACTAAGTGTATACCGGTCTTGCTCATGATCACGCTCACGCAAAAATCTCAAAAGACTGGAAGGTGTTGAGGATGATATCGACCGGCTTCGCCAATACCTCCTCCCAACTAATCAAGACTATCCATGAGACGAGTCATGGGAGACATTTTCATGGACCAACTTCCTTCTTCCATCTTACACGCCAAGATTTCTCTCATTGTGGAAGTCGATCGTCGATCCGATCGCCAAACTTACTTTGCATCAATATTTGTCGGCTCACCATCGACCGATGTCAGCAAGCCTTGGACATAGTAGTTATCATAAAGATTTGGCCATATTGTTCGACTTATGCCAAAGTCGCTTAACACTCACCGCTTCATTAGTCGACGCAAGAGGCATCGGTTTAGAATAGTAAGAACAAACATGTGTTCTTCAGCGATAAGAACATATTCCATGTTTCGCTTTCACCGATAAAATTCGAACCGATAAGGATTTTAAAGTAGCATATTGATAATCTGTAAGAGACATATCTCGAAAGTTAATGTAAACACATAAGCATACGATCGCTACAATTGAATAATAATATGGTAACCTTTGATAAAACAATATTAATGAACCTCCAATCGCCCAAGGAATCCCACATGCAAGCCACGCTGTGGACGCTATACAGAACCCTTCGACCGCACTAAAATAAACCTTTAGTCGCTTAATTTCAATCCATGTCAAATTATCCTTATGAAAATGAAATTAATGATTGACCTTACTAGACCACATCACTATCGCAAGAAGGACTTCGTGAAGTTGTACTGAGGTGATGTCTACAATGACCACAATTTTAACAACAGAAATGAATTCTTAGAATCGACATACTACTAGACCATACCGTCCAATCCAAATTTTTCGTTATCTCATTTTAAATCTATCTCTAGAGAACTTATGAAAATCGATATGCGTAAAGCACGCTGGACGCCATACGAAACTCCCACTTCTCAATAGATTAAAATGTTTTATTTAGAAATCTCATCTAACAAACTTATGACAAACAAAGGCAAGCAAGCCACGGTGGATCACATCACAAGCGTATCACTTGTTTAGAGATCAGTGGGAGGTCTTGACATTTTAATTTAAAATTAATATGTCGGGTTACTTGCTTAGTCTTTGTTTCAAAAGGTTTGTCCATGCAGATCACGTAATCCTAGCATGCTTTTCTATAGAACTCAACATATAAAACATGCTCGCAGATTGAAAAACGCGATAAACCTAGCATGCTTACTATGCTTATCCAATCACGAAAACATATAACATGTTTATCTATGTAATTAAACATACATAGCATGCTTCGATAATTTAAACATCCACCACATGCTTTGAATGATAAAATAAAATAAAATTGTTCATCGCGCTCATCTGCCGACCAGATTCCCCGCTAATTTATTACATAAATTTGCAGCATGATCTTCAAACCGAACGGGCCTCGCGTACGGAGACGATCGATTCGCCAAAATAGATTTGGCCAATATTTGAAAACGGGCCGGATCATTGAACGGGCCGAACCGGTCGAAAACTAGAAACGGCGTAAATTACGGATCCGGGCCGAAATCGTGGCCAACCTGGTCGGTCAGGCCGGGCATGGCGCGCGCCGAGCATGCTCGCGTGGCCGCCGACACCCTCGCCATGCTCGTTTCTCCCTGAGTTCGCCATCTCGCTCTTCATGCTCCTCGCTATTTTACGATAAAATTTACAAGAAAAATCTAATCTAACCACAAATTTTCTCGGTGAAAACAAAATCCGACAAAATAAAACGAGCCACCATTTAACGATGATTCACAATTAATTAATTGCGCACGTTATAATCAAACGTGATTAATCCAAGAGCCAAGATACCGATCCTGTGCTCGATACCAATTGTGAGAAATCGATTTTAACCCTCCCGAGGATCTATCTTGATGTTTAATTCACCATACATTGATTATATTCCTAGCATGCACCTATATAATTAATTGCAACACGAGGAGTTTTCTCGTGTTTACCGCGAATCCTTTGTGGTGAACGGATCAAGACTTCGCTTTGATCTTACGGACTCGATCCCGCTTGCCTAAACTCCAATGTCGAGTGAGCACAATCTATGGAGAATGCTATAGAAAACCGCTCTTCCTATGCTCAAAGATTTATTTCACCCTATTAGAATAGGAATTTCTAAAATATTAGCTAAGCATTTCGATTTTTCTCTCACCTTATATTTATAATGCAACCCAAACCCTATCAAGATAGGATTTATGCATATCTAATAAATATAATAATATCCTTTAGATAGAGAGGATCAAGCAGTCCCATGGAATCTAATAAGAGAGGGATGATTTTCCTAGCTAAGGGCCTGACGGGCCACCTGATCAAATGCAAGGAATAAAGAGGCCTCAAATAAATTAATTATCTTATGTTCACCTGTAACATAAATTATTTTATAAACATTCATTCATGCCACTAGAGAATAAATGTCGACTTACCCCTTTATTACCAGTTGAGTCGGCTTGCACTTAGACGCTACAACCTCGATTTAAGATATCAGACGTCCATTAATTATTTACATGCTCGACCGCTTAAAATAATTAATATCTTTAATTCTTAGTAGTACCACTCAACCTTATTATTGTACTTGAGATAACTCAACCGGTGGTTTAGTACAATAAACCTTTGAGCTCCTTAATACGCATCATCCTAAACGGATACGTGACTGAACATGCATAACTATACATACAAACCGCCACCACCCAAGACGCAGAGATCTGTTAAACCATGTAACCTCACCCATAACAAGTCAAAGTGATTGACACTCGCTTAGCTCAAAATAAATTTATAACCTATTGCCCATCACTAAGCGAGCCAGCGATAAGTAGGGTCCATCCCACGAGGAGTGGTGCAGCAATCTTATGTCACGATGTCACTTAAACGGAACGAGAGGGTGAAATTATCTCGATCACTATAGTATGGCTAAAGTAACTCAAACAAACTCAAAGGAATATCAAATAATAAGACGTAGTCCGCTTGGGCAACAACTTCGTGAAGACGACACACGTGTCCTAGTGCAAAGGTTTTCTACATGACATGATCAACCTGGTTATAAGAGACATACGTCAGGACCTCGCTTGTCACGCTGCCACGCCCACGACGCACCCCCAAGTCTATTCTTTCCGTAAAGAAGGCAAGGACACCCTATGTAAACTATCTAACCCGTAATGCCCACGCACGAGGACACCTCAAGACATGCTAGCCTACAGCATAAGTATGATCAGACAGATCGTATTGCAAAGCGCAAGCTAGACTACTCCAACTCGCCCACACCAATGTATTATTTGAAGGGATACCCGACACCTTAATCCAATTATTACTTGCAACCCTCCCTTACCCTACTATGTAATTGGTGTAACAAACCGAGTTTGGTTGTTTATATTACCCAGACCTAGTGCTTCGGGAACACACGCATCGCAATCGTAATGTCTCCTACTTAGACCTCTCGAGTTATATTAATCATGCCTTCACTATCAGCCCAAACCGTAATAAAGACTTAGCTAGACATAAAATAAACAATCATGCAATGCTTAATCTAACCATAATTAAACGGAGACAACTTACTATTCGTTGAATCGAAATAACACGGCAGCCCAAAGGTCACCAAAAGAAACATAAGCACAAATCAAAAGTGTTTGCCGGTGGACTTAATGTATGTGGTGTGATGGTGATGATAATTCGATGCTAAGAACTAAGAGAATGGACGAGAAAGAGCGGAAGAGACGTTACAAGTCGCGTTTCATCCATATATATAGTCCGAGAGAGGCGACGATGGTAATGGCCCATGGCCTGACAACTGGCGTGGTTTCGT